>VWZG01005222.1:313932-327887 GCA_013396735.1 Grallaria varia
CCCCAGGGAAACCCCAGCCAACCCCAAGGGGAAAAGGGGAAAGGGGGAAAAGGGACAAAAGGGGTAGAACACAACAGATATACACAATCGAAACTCAGGGAATAGCTTAACAAAATAACTAATACAATGAAAGTTTCACCACTTCCCTTAAGAACAGCAAATCCCTTCCCTCTGACACGACTCGGACAGAGCCCTCGGTCCAGGCCTTCAGCCACAGAGATAAGCGAGGCCCAAACACTGGGAGCTGCTGTCACAGAGCTGGTGACCGGGAGGAAAGCTGAAGCCCAAGAGAGAGAACCTCCTCCCATCACCTATCTTTTATACACCTGATTACGTGAGGGAATAGGATGGAATACTTCCTTAGTTTTTGACCCCAGTTGTTAAGGAAGGCCTAGAGAACAACAAACCTCACCAAAGCCTAAAATTTAAACTGTCACATAAAGACTTATTTATTTAAGATAACATGCTTAAAATTACACAAAATAAACTAAACAGACTTGCCTATTAAAAGGAAAATACTATCTTAATAAGAGTGTCTGGTTCATAAAAATTCCATGGCTTCACATGTCAGCCCTAAGAGCATCTATACCTTTGCTGGTGGCTGGTCTCCCTTAGGGTGGTACCATCCCCAGACACCCTGCCCTCCTCTTTCACACAGAATGATTCTGCTGAGGCTGATGTTAGAAAATACTTTGTTGTGTTGCTATATATAGTAGCCACTTAAAAGAAAAAAACCTGCTATACAGACAATTTGTGCCCAAACTCTAATTTCAGCAATAATAAGCTTTTAACAAGCTGAAGAGGATCCAAGCTCTCCATTATCTGCTAGCTGGACTCTTTCTTCATTTGCCACAATATCGAGGCTGTGAACCACAGAGTAGAAAAGATTTGCATGTCACCTCTCTAGGTGTTTCACTCTCCAAGCTCTCCAAACATTGGAAAGAAAACATAGAGTTGGCTTACAAGGCAAAGTGAAGAAAAGATTATGCTTGTGCAGACTGTTGGATTCTTGTTGAAATGAACCCTGCAGCCCTTGGCCCAGTCCCAGACACAAGACTCAGGAAAAGCTTTGTTGGAAGGAATCCTCTAGAACAGCTGCTCTCCCTGACAGATGTGCCAGTACCAACACAGCAACCACAGAGCCAGTTTCCATAGTGATTGCAAACTTTGCTCATATTCTTCCTTCTTCATTGGCAATAAGCAGGCACTGACTTGCTCCTTATCAATGCAATGTGCATATAAGACTTTTAGAAGCAACAGTCTATGGATATAGGCACAGCAGCTAAACTGACACCTGTGACACATCTCATTTGTGTCTAGTCTCCTCAGGGAAGAAAAAAAATTATTTTCTCTTATCTCCTTCTCAATATACTGCTATTTTAATAGCCATACTATTATTGGCTTTTTTATTATTTTAGGCTTGTAATGACACCCAACACTTAAAAAAACTGCAAAGTAAGGTGACATTAATGTTAAGTGGCATGAACAGCAGCAACAGAAAAATGTATTGAAAATCTAAATACCATTGTGCATTTAGATAATAATATTGCAGTTAAGCGAAAGCTGTAACTACAATATCTTGCAAGCTAGTGCAAGACATTACAGTATTCATTACCTGTGTGTGGTTAGTCCAGTGTAGGTTTATCTTTCTGTAATGTTCACTAAATGTTATCAGATGTGCTTGATCTTTAAGGTCTGTTCTCTCCCTCCTCTTTATCCTTAATTCCCTTTCCCATTTCTTCTCTTCCCCGTTAATTTAGATGCACATGGTTATATGTGTGCTGTTTCAAAGACCCCTACCAAGTGAGTTCAGCCAGGGTTATGCACATCAACAGGATTATTTGGATTTGAAAGATGATCCACAGTGAATACTGTTCTCTTCCTAATGTATAGATAGATGTTAAAGTGCAAAACTATAAACCATGGCAAGTGATGCTAGGAGATGGCAAAATATAGACATGATATAAATAATAATGGAGATAATTTACTTGCAAAATGTTCATAATCTAAAACTAAAACCACCTGTGGTGTTATCTGATTCTATGTGAATTGATAGGAAACATGGGAGGTTTTCTAGTGCTTGAGCACCTGAAGATAATTTGTAGATTTAATCATCAGGTTTGTTTTGAAGAGATTCACAGTACCTTGTGTTTTGGTCCTTTTGATCTGTGTTCGACATACAAGTGTATCAAGACTCTTTTGGTTTTTATCCTGTTTAGGTTCCAGAGAAAGGCTTTCAAATTTCAGAAGGTAGCTTTTCTGATTCTGATGTTTGAGATGTGAAATATGGAAAAATCAAGAACTTCAGATTTTCCCAGAGTACATTTGTACGTCTGTACGGTGATGTGCAGGCAATTACTGCACATCACCAATATCTTGAGAGCTTCTCTACTGGTGTTTGGAAGGAAAGTAGCTGTTTACAGTGCCAACATCTCCTTCAAACCCCACTCTCAGTGGCAAACACAAAAGTGCCTCTCACACCTCTCAAATTTATCTGCTTCCTGGATTTTACCAGCAACACACAATCTGTATGCCAAAATATGCCCAGGGGACCCCATAGAAAGCCAGCTGGGGACTCCGGAAATTGTCTGCACGTTGTCCTTGAGAGTTCACTTTCCAGTTTCCTACCCGGGCAGACGGTGAATTTTATTTTGACAGGCACTAAAGTGCATTGAGGAAGAAGATACCAAAAGGGATTGTATGTTAACAAAGTTAGAAGGAAGCTGAGAAAAGTGTTGATAGCCATGAACCATAAACATCTCAATTTTCTTTAATCCTTCTTGCAGTGCCCAGTTCAGGTACAGATATTTGCACCTGCAAAATGGAAAGTTCTGCTATAAGTTGGGAATTCACCCACTGGAAGTAAAAGGGGAAGAAAAAGACACCTGAATGGACTTGTGGATGATAAACTAACTCTAAGCTGTGCTTTGTGGCTCTGAAAAAAACCCACAAACCCAAACCTGCAATTTAGAACATGAGATAAAATATTTTCCAGAGCAATAAAGAAGAAGTAATGTTTTAGTGTAAATTTCTATAAAAACCTCGTTTATGAGAGACCTTATTCACCTTCAAGAAACATTTTCTCCATCTGGATCAGGTGCATGGAACGACTGAAGATAGGAAGGAGAATAAAAAAACCCTATCTTGTACAAGAGAATAGAAGTGCTTAACTTTTTTCACGTAAGAAAATGAAGGATGAGTGGAGATATTGTTGCAGTCTATAAATATTTCACGAGGTAAATATTAAGGAGTGGGGGGAGGTCAGTGTTAACACAAATTGGTATGACTGCAAATCATCTATGGATTTTAGGGTGGAACAGCAAGAGACAGTAAAAAACAAAGGATAAAAGAGAGAACACGTCTAGGTTGATCTGGGCAATATTTTTTTCCTTAAATTGAAAGATCATAACAAGCTCTATGACAGCTTTCAGTGTTATCATGTGAGACAGCCCTGCTGCTATATGAGATTTTCCTTTGCAATCCTTCAAAAAGCAGATTTTGACCCTCTGTGTCTGCCTCTAGTGTTAAGCTGCGAAGTGAAATGTGTTCACTTGAAATTAGATTCAGAAGAGAAGTCAGTTACCTTGCTCACGAATAAATTTCATTGCGGATTTGTACATAGGAATTACCATCCTATGTAATTACCATTACCATGAGGTCTAGACTTGCAACCCTGTATAACAAATCACCTCCTAACCTATAATCAAGTGGAGTAGGGGTCCTCTTGATTTCATCCCTTAATTGCATAATTGTGTGGTTTTGTTCACAGTGTTATTTTGTTCAAATATCCTCCCTTCCAGTACCTCGTTTCTTCACAGTATTTCTTTTACTTTTTCTTATTTTAATAAAATAATAACATATTATGTAATTGTATCACCAGCGTGGCAAAGGATACATTTACTTATTCATAGCATCCACATCTGCTTTGTAAGAAAATCACTCAGCAGAGCTGGAAACTTTCTTTTGCACTAAAGACAGGTATTGTTCTAAGCTTTAGCTCAGCTGGTATTTACAGTGTTGGCTGATGTTAACGGCAAAGACAAGAATAAATTTATCAGTGGAGCTGTTTTACCAATTCATCATACAACGACATATTCAATTTCATTAATGATTTGCTTCCTCACTTGGGGACTTTCCTTTTTACAATGGTGATATAAAAGGCCAAACCTAAAAATTAATTCATAAAGACATTTACAAGTTTTCCAGCCTGTACCAATTAAAAAAAAAATAAAAAAACCCACCCCAAAACAAACAACAACAACAACAAAAAACCACTCAAATTCTGAGCCCTACTTACTCCCCTCAAATCTTGCAATTCAGCTAGGAAAACTATGACACTGCCTTGAGACCTGATTTCTGCTGAAATGATAGTCTAAACACAACACGTCTTTTTCAATATTTCCGCAAAAGAGAGACAAGCAGATGAGGTGCAGTCCAGGCTGCAAGGAGCCCTTTCCCTCCCCTGCTCAATGCAGGGTGTGCAGGCAGCGCGCTCTGCAGCCCAACACTGGGCTCCCAGGCTCAGCACTGCCCCTCACAGCCGGGTCTGTGGGTTTGCTGAGACACCACCAGCTCACCCACCTGCCCTGTCTTCTCCTAGGCTTCCAGTACCAGATGGGTTCAGTAACAGGTTCATTTTGGTTTCTGAAGTCACTCCTCCTCTATTCCCTGGAAGGCACCAGCAAGAAGAGTGATGGAAAGCATCCTCAGGACAGTAATCTCCTCATTTCAGTAACTGGAAAAGTCTTTCCTCAGACTGTATGCCAGCTTGTACATAGAACAGCATTTAACAATATAAATCAGTAGCATTTTTAATTTTAAAAGTACACTGAGATTCTGACATTGTGGGACTCTAGGACTGAGCTCTAGCATATAGGCAGCTGAAATGTTTCTCTCTCCTAAGTACATGCAGATATTGCCAGATGTCACTGTGAGATAGATGTATTAATGCAAACTGTTTGGAGGGCTGTTTTGCAGCACACTCACATTCGGCAGTCTAGAAATGGCTGCATTTCAGGTATAGGTTGGGTGGCATACTAACACTGAAGAATTCCTTTAACATGTTAAACTGCCTCTCTAGCTCAGCTTCCTGAGGCTTGCAAAAGCTGCTACAAAAACCAGTGCAGACAGCTGCTATAACCTGTATTTAATCCCCATATTGACAATACCTCAGTCTCAGTGAAACAAGACTGCAAAAATTTTTGCAAATCAAGATATAGAGGAATTGAGAAGAAGATGGAGTTTTCCCTGCAGTTTTGGACTTCCATTGCTGTTCTGGAGAAGCTTTGAACTGTAAATTGAAAATTGACGGATTGAAGTTCCTCAAATTTGCTGTATTGTACCCAGAAATATTTCAGTCTGTAAATTTTTCCAATTCCAGTGAGGAAGCAGGATGTCACAGTACTATTGCTAGGTATAATATCAGGTGTATAAAGATGAAATGTCACACATCAATATTTAGACATTAAAAATACACAGCATATAAAAATTTGAAGCTTGAAAGGCAAATTAATTAATGGAAATTAATAAGAAACACATGATTGAACTACATTGTCATTATTTTTTAAGAATTGGTTCAGAAACCAGGAAGACTGATAGTGTCTTCTAGGTTTGAGGAAAAAAGCTTAAATTTTCACATAGTAAAATAGAGAATGAGACTTTCAAAGTGTAAATTTGCCTCTAAAAACACTGTTAAAGGAATGCTTCATTACTGTTTTTAGAGGCAATAATAATACACCCAAGTAACATATCGGAATAAGTTTTTGGTGAAAAAAACCCCAATATTGAAATAATCCTATGACAGTATCCTCAGTCATTACAGAGGAATATGGAATAATGTCAGCTATCCAGAGCTATATTATAATTAGAAGTGGGTTTTCAAACAGAACAGTCAATTTGCTCTGACAATGCCTACTCTTTTTCTCTCTTTTTTCTATGATAAAACCCCCCACCGTAAATCAACAGAAAATTTTCAGCCTTATTTGTACCTTTACCACAAGCCTTGTCTGTTACTAAGGATCATAGTAGAGAGCTCTTATTTCATCCCCTAATGAAGATTCAACATCCTCTTTGTCAGGGTTGCCAAACTCTCAATAATGGCCCTCTCAGCTCCTTGCAGCTTGATAATGCTGCAAGGGGTCACTTTACCTCATAAATTAGGAGAACAAACCTGGTAGTACAGTACTGACATGCTAAGGTTCAACACGCAATTGGGACCCTGTTCATTTTTGCACAGGAGTAATAATGTATGTAATTATATGGTAGAAAGCATCTGCATCCCACTTCAGTTTTTGAGACAGGAAGGAGGTGAAGAGGTGGGGTGTGTAACGCTGTGGGCAGAGGGAAAGTGTCCTGCTTTTTGTAGCTTGAGGCAGGCTCAGGAACACTGTTCGATTAGTCTCATCCTGCAATGAATGAACATTGACTGTAACACCAGCTTGTTGCCCTCCCAAAAAATAGCTTTAAACAGGCAACTTTCCCTAGTTTCCATAAGGTGTAGATGAATGATGCTCTGAGATGGCAAAAAAAGTAAACAGCTTGTTGAAGGAAAACAGAAGATGGATATTCTCCAAAGGAAACAGATCATAAGTTCCAACATTTTCTGGATCAAAATCCACAATTCAGCAGATTATTATTTCCTACTATACATGCCTCAAAAAGCATTGCAAAAATTCCTATGTGGAAGTTCTAGTTAAACAAAATAGATGTTTTCCATTGCTGTAAGCTTTTTCTTTGTATTTTGTTATTTCCTTCCACATGCAGCTTCACACTCACAAAAATTATTTTAAATATTTATTACCATGATTATTGTTTTCTATTTAAACTTTCAAAGAGTCAAACAGTTATCATGAATTTATTTCATGTATATGGCAAAACTGCAATTTCTCCCAGTGCTGAATATCAAGCCAGTAACATCTGCTATGACTACCATGCAGCCCCTTTCTGGAAAGATAGGTTATCATGTAGAAAGGCAGAATATCTTGTATGGTGGATAAAGACAGGACATGCTTTTGTTAATGTAATACTCTACCCCTTTCTTTTGAAAATCCCTGGGGAAGTTAACAGGGAAATAGTATCTAGAAAGTCTATTGTCTGTTCTTGAAACGAGATTCTTAACTAGCATATTTGCCACCAGACCAACGGATAAACAAAATTGAAAGTCAACAGCTAAAAGATGTCAGGCTTTTAAAATATAGTTTTGAAAGGCTGTGAGATATTTGTGAAATGTTCTTTAAAATTTATGTGTTGCTCAGCAAACTGCAGAATAAGAAGAGAACATAAATAGTTTAAAAGGAGACTTCTGGTCCTCTAAGAGGTGAGACAGAAGTCTTGTATTTATTCCTCAGGACAAAAAGCTCTGTAACTATGATGAATGCCAGATGAGACAGCACGACTCAAGGAGTAAAGAGTCTGACAGGACAGGAAAAATTAATCTAGGCTTTTTATGGTGCTAGAGCCCTCATTCTCTGCTGACTGTAAAGATACTCAGGCTTGTAAACCAAATTGCATTTTTTTACATGGCATTCACGTTCACCAAAGCAGGGGAAAACCAGGTCCTTTGCTAATAACCCTAGAGTTTAATACAAGTTTTTTAAAAAGGAAAAGCTTCTGCAGTAAGCTAGCAGAGGTGCTTTAGTTCACTATGCTGTTTCTGAGTGGTTATACTCTCCCCCTCTCTATTGCCTCTCCCAGCTTTTACCTGGCAGGACACTGTCTTCCCAAGGAAGAGCACAGAAAAATCCACATATTCTTCCTCTGCTTAAGAAGTGTACATCAGAACATAAGGAAATCAACTTCAGTGATGGGCATAATGATCCCGTTACTCCTCATCCTTGCTTCAAAGTCTGTCACGATTTAGGTTACCTATAACCATGTTTATGCCACCTAAACTTTGCAATGTAAATAGACTGAAAGCACTAAGTTATTTCACATAAATATCTATGTCTTATCAATATCTCATATTAAAATTTATGAGTGGAGCCAAGGAGAATGAACAGACTCCTCACAGAAATATATTAATTTAAGGGAAAGAAATGGCATCAAATTACCATTAATATATTACATTTATGTATTGATAGTGCCTAAACCATGAACAAACTGAATTCCATTATAAAAAACACTGTATAAATTCACAGTATCTGAGAGCCACAATCAGTCCAGTAGCCAGATCTCTCACTGGTATAAATAAAGGGAAAATGAAGTTGCAAAAAACCCTGAAACTGGAAGCAAATGAAACCAAGGATACTGTAAGAAACATAAGAAGCTTAATATTGTATATATGCAACCTGATCTCAATATGGGAGTGTTTTGAGATACTGATGAACTATGCACATTGTACAATTACAATTTTTTTATTTCCCAGGGGAGTAAAGCTGTATGGTGCTCTGTTGTGTGTACCTTACTTCATACAGAGATAATTTCTGCAGATGATCATTAGTTCTGCATAAACTTTATTATAATTGCACCTAAAGCTCTTTAAAATCCTTCAAGTTTGAAATATTGAGTTACATGGGCCTGGAAATTTAAACCTCTTTATATACCTCCCTAAGGCCTCTAACTCTTCTTAAATCAAGACTTTCTTTCCATTATTTTCAAGCCACTCAAACTTCATTTTCCCAATTACACTTCAGTCTAAAGAAATATCATGTATTTGTCCTTTGTTCTTCTCCATCCAGAGGTAGATAGCCCTTGGGACTTACAGGACCTTTATGTTTCCTTTTGCTTGGAGAGAGATTTCATGGGAACCTTTAATTTCTGCCTTGTGAGGTAGGAAACGATGTTCTTCACCACCAAAATTTAATTTGCAGTATTGTGGTCATCCTTAAAAGCACAAACTTTATCACCACAACTTTTAATAAGTGGTGCTTCCAGACTGCTGTTTAAAGATCTCCACCTCTGTTTTTCTCACAGACCAAACTCCCCCCAGAAAAGAGACCTACTAAATCTAGTATCTTGTCTTCCTGGTTTTAAGTCCCACTTGTCTCTGTATTTTCTTACTTGTGTCTATATTTCCTTCACAAAAGTGTGTGTAGAGCACTGATTGCAGTTAAATCCCTTTCAAATTGATTAGTTTGTGTTTTTAAAAAACATCAGCAAAAAAACCCTGGATTATATCTATAAATTAGATATCTTCATTTTCACAATGTCATAGGAAAGAGTTAGTTTAATGAGTGAGGTATCGGATTTATGTGTTAATCCATTAATCCTCTGAAGTTTGGTATAAATAGCGAAGGTTTCCCCCTCTCCACTCCACACTTATCTTTCTTGTCTTCATTATTTTTCTTGATGATTTTGATATATATTTTTCAAAAAGTCTTATCTACATTTTCAAGCACACAATCTTACTTTGCCTCAATTATTCCAAATTTTTAATGTATGCAAAATGAAACATGAGATATCTTGTGTTAGGCCTCTGCCACCAGAAAATATCAGGGTTCATAAGACAGATTGACATTGTTAATAGCTGGATATAAAGACTAATAACAGTAATAAAGACTCTGGACCAGTTCACACCAACATAAATTACTGGCTGCACTTATTAAAAAGTTCATTTTTTGTTTAATTACAGTTTAAAACTATAATTTATATACTTTAATATCTTATTAAAATTAAGAGATACATGCATGGCTATTAAGTTATGCATTATCAGAGATGAAGCGTAAGAAGAAAAATTCAGGTAAATGTATGTGGCTATGGACCTGAGTCACACTAAAGCCTCTCCATCTGGGCTCTGTCTGCCAAAAGTTGGGAGTCTAAAACAGGAATTAATCCAAAGATCGCAGGGTAATATTCTTCTTAAATGTCTTCAACAAAATAATTCTTATGCCAATATCAAATCAGTTTTCTGGAGGACTAGAAATTACTTTTTTCAAACACAGAAGTAGAGATGTAACACTGCTGCAAAGAAGAGGAATTCCCTTCAGGAAGTATCTGGCAGATAGGCCAATCTGTCACGATGAGCCCCCATCTGTTAGGATGGTGGTGATGAAGAGGTAGTCAGGAAACTGTGGTGAATCCATTGGCAAGTTACCCAGGAGTGCCAAAGTCCTGTGATTAATAGTGCAGAATGCGTTTTTGCAAAAGTTGGGAGAAAGGAAGAAAATTGCAAGATATCACAATTTGCCATTAACTTGACATTCTTAAAATAGGAATAGAACAAGAATAAAGACAGAAAAAAATGGAATTTTCAGGCCAGGTGGGTAGGGAAATGAAGTTCATGTTCAACAATGGAGATTAATTTTTGTGCGTGTCCTACTCCAGCACCTGCCTGAGAACTCAAGAATATTGCTAAATGAAAGACTTTGGAGTAAGTGGGAAGCAGGTGATGGCAACTTTATGATGACTAAATCTGTCATAATCCAGAACAATCAGGTTTTTTGCATCCCCAGAACATATAATCCCAGAGGAGTCCACTTGGCCCTTCTCCCTAACCCAAAAGAGACCAGACTGTGAAAGACAACATCACAGCAACCAGTTTGAAAAGAACTTTGCTACTGATTTTCCTAGGATATACTGAATTTTCTGCTCAGATTTGCACACAGTTGCACCACGGCTCCAGCCGCCCATCACAGCCATACACAGTGGTGGCTGCCTGGTCCCTGCTGCTGTGCACCCTGCCAGAGTGCTGGGTGGCTGCTGACCCTGTCACTGTGGGCAGCTCAACAAGCAGAAAGGGGAGCAGGAAGACATATGCTCTCCTCCAATACACAGGAATCTCAAATTTTGCTCATTATGGTGCCACAGAAACTGCCCCCACCAAAAGTTGATAAACTGTAAGTGATGGATCTTATGTCCATCCTGCTGTATCATTCTTTTCTCCTTTGGTGCTTGGGTCTGTTTCTTACACATACAAGTACATCTTACTTACAGAAACACTTTTTGCAGCAAGTTCCTGATGTAAAAGGGAATTGATGCAGATAATGACAACATGGCCTTATTGCATTTTATAACCTGGGAGGGTATGAAGCAACAGTAAATGTTTTCCCTGTTTGTGACTTGGGGAAGCTATATTTTATATAGGTTTTCAGTTATTCTTGACTTGACAAACACTCAAATATGTATCTCAAGGTATAAAACTTTCATAAAAAAGAAAGTTGGTTTAAAATTGTATTATGCAATTCATGAAACAGCATGAACTCTGTAATAAACTATCTTGAAACTCACGGTACTGTAAAATCCAGTTCAACATCCTCAACAATAGGAGAGAGTATCTGCACTGACATAGCAATTTATTGTAGTTTAATATATAATTAACCATTGAGTAAAAAACCTTAAACATATTTGAAAATGTAAAAAAATTGTATCCAGCAAACTCAATTTATTTTTTTTCCTGTATTACCATTTTGTCATTAGTACTGGAAGAAATTAGGCTGCATGGTTCACATATTTATTGTGACTGAAGTTCCATAAACTGTTTCGCTTGATTTGAACACTTATTCTGCTGATTAGTTTCCACCTGTGATAGAATTGCTTTTACCTAGTTATCTTTGACAATGGGGGGGAAAAAAAAAAAAATGGAAAGAAAATGAAGTTGAGAGATTTCAAAGACTAGACTGTATTTTTGAAGTCTTGGTAATGAGGAGAACGAAAAGAGCCCTGTTCACTTTTAGGAGGCACAGAGTAGACACTTTGTAAGCCACAAACAAATGTAAGTTAAACTGAACTCTCTGAACTACTGCTCATGTCCTGAAGGGAGGGTGCTTTATATATCTTTGCAGCTGTTTATCTCGGTATGTCTGTGGGTTTGTGATGCTAGACCTCTTAAAGGTAGGGAGCTTCAAAGAATACATGGGGTTTTTTTCCTCTTGACATCATCTGTGGAATTGATTCTGTTAGGAGAAGTAATCCAGTAACAGCAGTCGTCCATGCCAGTTTAATACTCTGGTCTTGATATTTACGCTGTATTTCTGGTTCTCTATATTTTACATGTGAGTCTATATTGTTTGGGGACCATTAGAACTCTTTCTGATGCTGTTCAGTGTCTACTTTTGCATTTATCTTAGCACTTCTAACTTAGAGAAACATGGAGAGAATAAATAAACAAATATATAAATATATAAATTCATCTAGTCATCTCAACAATGTACTCTAAGATGAATGGTTTGAGTGAAATGAAGCTGTCTCATCCACTGATTTTTTCCCCATCTTTCAGTTAATTCCAAAAACTAAATATGAGCCCCAGTGCTCAAGGACTCTGATTTGTGACACTGAGTTCATAAGACAACAAATGAATTAAAGCAAAATATAAATTTTGAGAATTACATGAGTCATTAGAAAACAAACATTTTTTATATTATTCACAGCTAAAAGGCTTGACTTCTCATCCTGCTGCTGCTAATATCTCTGGTACCTTCTGAGAAACAGATGGATAAACAGAGTGAGACACTTGGAGAAATGTGAGGTGTTGCTCAAATGACAATGTTCTTTAATTCTTTTTCTCTTCTGTTTCCGTCTTATTTATTTTTATCAAATATTCCCAACACAGCTGCATCTGATGACTACTATTGTGACAGTATTAGAGGTCACTAACCATTTAGATCTTTGTTGATCAAAGCCAAAATATTAAACTCTATCTCCTTCCCCCAGCCCCCTCCCCCCAAAAAAACCACCAAACCCCAAAAAACGCAAACCAAACTCCCAAACTAAAAAAGCCCAGTAAAAGCAGGCAAAATCAATTTACAATATGCTTGAGTTAGGTGTCCTGGTAAGATTATTTGCTCTGTAAGGGAATTGTTCTTTCTTGAGGTAATTAGGTCCCAAGTTGATTCGCTCTGTTCTCTTTTACAGAACGTATTGCATTATTACTACATGGAAGACAGCAAAGCCTTACACAATGGACACATTTCTCTAGCAAATGAATAGGCTTGCATTTTTCTGGATGGAGCTGATGAAGAGAGCTTGCACTGGCAACACCAGAAAGAGCACTATAGCTTAGGAATTGGTAAGATATGACACCTCACTCTCATTAGGAGGAATTCTGATTCTGTACCCTAATTTTTTAGTATAGAAGTAACGTCTTTCCACCAGAACAGGGAAGAATTAAGTAACACAGAAAGAAAATTAGAAACCTATTCAAGAAGGAGTCTCCACATGCTCTTTAGATGAGGATTGTTCTTTACAACCTACTTGCGTACACCAGTGTGATTGTTTAGATCTCAGTGGGGCAGAGGCCTTGCCCCTGTGGCAGTAATGCATGCTCCAGAGGAAAGAAAGAGGTCTGAAATACCATTCCTATTGACTAGCTGAAGGCAGGCCCTAATCAGGATGTACATTGCACTTCAGGAGCACTGAAATCTTGATGAGAGGAGGAGGCAGAGGGCCTGACAGGTGGTCTGACTCATGCTGTTCTTCCAGGCTGGAGGTACCTAAGTATGTGCTCTGGTGATGAACAGAGAGTGGAACAAATGAGCTGATGAAAATGAGGCACCTTTTTTCTCTTTTATGGAAAAAGAATTTGAGGACTCGGAAACAATTTACAGTTCTATTATGAATTCACATCATACCTCTTTAGACAGCTTACTGTAGTGACTAATGTCTGCAGTGATTAAAAGTCTGTTAACTTCTGCTGTGTGAAAGGAGTGAAAGAGACATCTTCCTGGGGGATCCTGGATCTTCCAACCATCCTGATCATAGTAGACACATAGAAAGTCTGGTATTTTTAGAAAGGAGGACCTTCCAAAACACATGGAAACATAATTAGAATCATAGAATCATTTACATTGGAAAAGGCCTCCAAGGCCATTGAGTCCAGCCATTAACACAGCACTGCCAAGCCCATCACTAACCCATATCTCTCTCTCTCTATATATAGTCTTCTACTGCAGTTCTTCTTTAATTGGGTGAGAAAAAAATGTAATAAATATATAAAGATTCTACATAAAAGGTCAATATCCCATGATTATTTTTTTCTATCTTAAAAGTAGTGTAAGAATCATTCACTCATGGCTAGGCTTCGC
>VWZG01005224.1:0-21660 GCA_013396735.1 Grallaria varia
CTGTAGCTGATTGAAGATTGTCATTAGAAAAGATCTTGTAATCCACGTTTTCCTCTGTTACTCTCTGGCCATGAATTATTCTGACTGTTGTACTTGTGATAGCTTAATGGAGGCAAATGATCAAAATGCAATACATGGGATAATCATCCAGCTGCATTTTTCAGACATGATCCCTATCTTTGTTGCATTAGTATTAACGTGTGGCATAACTCACACTGTCATAAGTACTGAGAACTACAGTAAAATAAGCCAGCATGAACTGCAATCACACCTTCAATTTCTTAACCACTAAAACCCATGTTTAAGTACTATGTATGTCTGTAGAAGCATAAAACCTTTTGAAAACTCAAAATGCTATAGCTTGTCCAGAAAGAGGTGCAGCAGCATTTACCTTCAGCTCTGTTCCTTGCCCATCTTTAGGACAGTCGCATTTGTGCTACAAATATTTTTCAGTTATTTTAGGTAAGAAGTTCTCTATTTGTCTACCTGGGGGATTGAGATAACCAGACTACAAACTCTGTCAATACACAAAAGAGTTGACCCATTTCTATACCCATGCTTTCTTCAAATAGAAATAAAATCCCCTTTACATTTCAGGAGTGGCAACTCGATGTATCAAGATTTGCACAATTCTCCTCACTAGCCATTTTTATCGTCTTAGGTTTTTTCCTGCTGAACCCCTCTCGCAACTTCTTAGAATTGCTTTGAATTTAAAATTTGTGATGATGGGAATTTTAAATTTAATACTAGGGTACATTTGACTGACTCAGTATTAAATATCAAGGCCCTGCTCAGAGGCCTACAAAAATCCTCAAGAAGAAACCCTTCATTGCAATATGAGACGTGCATTCTTTACTGCATTAAACATTCACGCTGTTACTGCATATGAGTTGTGCTCCATGATACATCCCACATTTTTTTCTGTCCTGATTAGTTCAGGAAAGGTGATCAGAATTTTGTTACTTCCTTGCAATGACAATTAGTGCACAGTCCTGCCAATTTCTGTATTCAGAGTTTTGGAAGGAAACTTGGGCAGCCTCATCTAGACAAAACTGGGAAGGATGAATCCTGTGGAAAATATAAGAGATAATTCCTTCTGCTGTAAAGGCTGCTTAAGAGACTAGCATTCTGTTGATTCTCATAGGTTTTTCTGTCTTGCCTGGTCACTGTATAACTGTACATGTTCCCAGAGAACTGATAGTAGCCATGTTGGCAGGATAATGGTCATGAATTAATCATCTCAGTTTGGTTGGAAACAGTTCAAATTTGATGGTGATATTTGTACATATTTTCTGTGTTGCCACACTAATATCACACAATTAGATATCTTAAAGTTAGCATCAATAATTCCAAGCAACTCATAACATAAAGCATAAGCTAATATTCTTAATATCGTGAAGACCAAGGAAACCATTGTAGTGAGTACTGGATAATAAAAGTGGTTTTCTTGCAGTCTAGTAACTAAATTTAGTTATAACCTTGAAATTTTGCTAGCCTGTCTGCTATTTCTTGAAGTAGCACAGGTGGTACAATTTGAGAAGCAAGCCTTTGAAATATGGTGGAGGTAAAAGGCAACAACTAGAAGCATCAAGAACAGAGCTCTCTCCATACACAGGTGATTCATGCTATCTTGATCTGATGGGCAGAATAATTCTCCAAGGGACAGGTTATCCACCCAGACAGCCTACCTTTGAAGTAACAGCTCTTTTAGAAAATCTTTCTTCCTGGGCTTGAAAGAAATACTCTTATATACAAGGAAGATGAGTAAGGTCAATCTGCCATAGTAAGCGCTCAACCCATAAAGTCCCATTATGACAGTTCTGCCCAAAATAAGGGAAAAAAAAAAATCAAAAGTCAATGAAGGTGGCTATAAATAAGAAGGTGATAGACCACTGAGGATAAAAAGAAAAGTAGCTTCGCTAACAAAGTTACTGATTTAGCGCCAATGTCCTTTTTAAACATGGGTAAGAGAGAGAACCAACATTTGCAGGATCTCCCTATAGGCACCAATTGCTAACAGAGGCAACAGGGCTTGCAAATCCTTTGGTAAAGATCCAGTGTGGTGAATGGATGAGGAAAATGTGTACTAGCTTTATTGGACACTGAAATTGGAGTTGAAATAGTAGCTTTCTTCTTTTTTTATGATGAAAAAGAAAAAAAATAAAGGAAGCGTGTGGTTTGGACTGTATGTAAATACCAGTTTTGGACTTTATTTAAAAAATCCTTTTATATTGTTCAGGCTTATTTAACCATTAAATTCTTTTTCTGCTAATCTTGAAAAAAAATTGATGAAAAATGCTGTTGTGAAACAAGAAAATTACATTCTGCTAGTAAATGTTCAAAAATTAGTTGTTTCAGCTTTTTTTTTCACATAAAATATAACATTCTGGTAAGACTAAGAAATTAAGCACTAAAAGGAATTTAAAATCCTCTTCTCCCCTCGGGAAAAAACCCCATATTAGTTCACAGAGTATTCTGTGTTGGAAGGGACCCACAAGGACCATAAAGTCCAACTCTTAAGTGAATTGCCTGTACAGTTGAAAGAAGCCAAATTTTGTGAATAGCATTGTTCCAAATAAATGAAATTTTTGCTTGTTTTGTTACTTTAAGAAGATACCCTGACAGCACTTCTCCAGTTCTTACCCACACTCATAACACTCTAGATGTTACATGAGACTTCACAATGAATTACAACCCTTTTAGTGAATGAAAGCCATTTTTCTTCTTTCATAATTTTTCCTAATGAATTTACCTGCATTCTATGCTTATGGATGCTAAAATACTATTGTATTATTATAGAAATTGTCTGTGAAATATAAAAATTTAAATAACAGGTTATCCTATTATTATCTAAAGTCCCTTTACAATAATTCTATGCAGAATGGGACCAGGGAATTATAGAAGCATACAGAATGTCTGTAACTTTGCACCTTCTCTTCCTAAAGGAGGGGGAAACTGAAGTGAAAAACAGCATAATTGGAGTCATTGTAAAGGAGAAATAGTAGACAAGCTTGGGAGTATGACTTACAGATCACATTCATCTTAGAAACTGTAATAATGTTTTTTGCCTTAAAAAATAAGTTTGCAAATTGCCTAAGACCAATATGAATTCAGAAAATCAGAAAAAAGTCATTTATCTTCAGTTTTTTAAAAAATGAGATGAAAACTAGAAAAATTCATGAATCCATTGCAAATGACAGTTCTGTTTTCAGTAAGTTAACTCCTATCTTTGTCCATTTTTCCACAGTAACTGTCACCACACACACAGTTCACACTCTTTTCTGTGATTTTTTCACAAAAACACCAAAGTACAGTATCTACTGTACTTAGTCTGTGATGCTATGTATTAGAATGTTTACTTGAGAAAGAATAAGCAGAGATATCTGTAGGTGATAGCTTTGTTACTGTAGAAATACTAATCTTAAAAATAAGCTGCAGTCATATGGCAATGAAATTAAACTCACCATATGTCATTGTAAGGTTTGTAAAATTCAGGTTTTCTTTTTTTCCTTTTTTTTTTTTTTTATTAAATGTAACATACAAACAATGAAGGAACAAATGAGTGTTGATTTACAGCCCAATTCTCCAAACCACATCAATCTTAATACATAGATCCAGTAGGGGCAAGAAGCAAAAATGAGAGGAAGAAATGGGAAAGAATAAATACATAACACTCTATCAGTCTTTCTTGACAGTGGTTTTGTTAGTTGCAGCAGTATAAGCTTCAATTCAGTTCAGCAGATACTTAACAACTGATTTTACTTTGCAGAAATGAAATGCACTTTTCTACTCATGGCTTAGTTTCAGGCATGTGACTGAATGTCACAACTCATCCACTGAAAGCTGGGACAATCTGCTGAGACTGTTCAGGGTCTACTGATAAGCTTTCAGCTATCTAATAAAGCATTCAGTTGGATGAAGGCAAATGACAGGATGTAGAAATAAATGCATTTTCTGTCTCTAGAGGTGAGCCATAGTAAGAATTGTTTGTGAGACAACAGTGTCAATCGTTAGTAAAACAGGTGACTATATGATTTTATGTCTCTTCATACATACATGCGTACAAATCTGTGTATATATATATATATATGCATACACACACATACACACAATGTTATCGAAGAGTTTTTCTTGTTTTCTTTTAGTCTAATAACTAAGGATGCATAACCCTGGAATGCAATGCTGCACACAGATATTGCCTGATTGATTACGTTGCCATTATAAAAACTTCCTAAGAACAATTTGAAACCTTAATAATTGTTTCATTAATATCACTTACTCCTTTAGGAAGCAATGCACTGCAGATCCAGTGCTAGTTTACACATCTCATTTAATTTTAGCCATACCCTTTGCTAGTGCTTAGATTTGTTAAATAATGGCAAAAAAAAAATTGAGGTCCAGGATTCCTAAAAATGCAGTTTCCCAAGTTGTTGTGCTTTTCTCTTCACTCTTTTGGGGGCATTCAATACCAGAAGAAACCATCTGTTATATCAATTCAAGTTCTCTGCCATAGCAGAGATGTCCTTTGCTCTACGCATGAGCCTTTCCTGTTGATGTAGGAATGAATTTCTGTGGCTGTTATAAATCGAACAGTTTAATCAAAAGGACTAGAATTAATAGTAGCTAAAAAAGAACAAATTCCTTTGTATTAACAATAACATAATTTCCGTGTGTTAGGTGAAAAGGAAATAAAATCTAGATTAAGCACTATAAATGTTGCAGTTCATGCCAAGAAGAGACACAAACCCTCTGTTTTACAATACCAGAAGTTCTTCCTCAATTTTTTGAAGGGAGAGAGAGAACCAGATTGTGCTGGGGAATGAAATGTAACAGATTGGACAAAATATGAACTTTTTAGTCTGCTCCTGGAATTCTGATGCTGGCAAATGGTGATTTATCTTTCTTCCTAATGCAGTTCTTACATTTTTTAAGATCAAGCTCTCTAATAAAATATAACACAGAAAGTACTAATCAGATTGCCAGGGAGCTTCTGGAAGGCATTTATATGCAATAATGATGCCATAATCAGCATTCAAAAAGAACAGGTATAAATACATACCCTAATTAAATTCAGGAAAGTACATATTTTTACAGTATTACTTTCTGCTCAGACTTAAATGTGTATTTATTCAATCAAAACTGTCAATTACTAAAATAAATAAATGTAGCCGGTCCTTCATCTCCTTTGTTTCCCTGGAGGCTGTGTGCGTAGTGCATCAGCAAGCACAGTTAATACTGTATGTCCAACCTACTGTTTTTTTCTCTTTTGTCCCCTTTATTTGTGGAACCACAGGTGATATTTTCCTTTTTTCCCATCAAACTACAGTTTTCATTATACTGACAGATGCTACCAGGTAACCGGAAGCCTGATTGCTGAGGGTGGTGAAAGTAAGTTTTTAGGAGACCATCAGCCCCATTTAGGAGAATAATTGTGTTTTCTCTGTTTATCAGTGCAGAATTCAAATGTGCAATGTGTAGACACTCTCAATTTTTTTAACTGAGAAGAAATGATTGATCTGATTATGAACACCAAGAACTTTTCTGAACTAAAAAGCCCAAAATCAATATTTTGCATTGGTTATGACAGAATGACACACTTCAAAAAAAAAACCAAAAAACAAACTGAAGTAAAATAACCATTGCTTTTCTTTCAAGGTTACAATTCCTGTTTCCTATTGTGTACCATAATAATTTAGGTAGTTTAATCACAAATATTTTACTACTTAAACATACACATACACCCACAAAACCCTTTGAACTGAAAGCAATGAGAGGTTCATTGCAGGCTGAATGACATGAAATCCTTTTGTCATGCTGTTTTTGGGGCAAATAGCCCATGACTGACACATGGGAAATAGCAAACTGATAGTTGATCAGAGTCTCAAGAGATATTAAGGTTTGATCTAACAATGCCTATCTTTTCCATTTTCCCTAATTAATTTAAATTTAACATAGATTCCAATTGGTGAGAATGGTAAATTCAAAATCTTAAATTTTTTAATTCATGAATGTATTAACCAAAATTCAGATAGGAAAGGGCAGGAAATCATGCTCTCAATAATATAATATGAAAAAAACCTCAACCCCCAGCACTTCCACAAGGATTTCTTCCTACAATATTACTTTGCTGAAAGCTTGAATAACTTGGAAATAAAAGCAAAGCTGAATTTATTCAGATAATATAGCTGTCTCACCTGCTTCCATCATAAATAGATTCCATTCATCTTATCTGCCCTCTCCTTGATTACATTTCATATTTGAAATTATTATTATTCTAAATTATTTCCTCTTTGAAATACAGATTTTTCAAGTCAATCTGGCATGCATCTCACTGAGGTACCTAATTGTCTTTTTACTGGAAGGTATTGCTTGAAAAATTTGTGCTTTCTGAACGCAGACTGATTCGTACATAAGGAAACATCTAAACAAGACAATTTTTTTCAGCATGCAGCAAAAGATATGAAAGTGGTATGAAAGGTCTGAAGACTATAGAAAGTAAATCCCTGAGCGCCTAAAAATCTTTTGTTAATCCTGCAGGAGAAGGGCTTCTATCAGGATTGAGACTAAGTACTAAATATTTCAGAAGAGTAAGGATTTTATGTGCTCAGAGACTGTGTTTTGCCTGATCAACCCTGCTGGGACTGTAACCAAAGCAGCTGAAGAGACCATCAGACAACAACTCATGGAAATCTGAATAGAGACTCCATGGGAAGTATCACTTTTTGCATGTTCCTGTTAAAAAAATTAACACAAGAGTTTAGGCCCAGGGCTAAAATATTTTTCAAACATTTAGTTCATTTATCTACTTTCATTATTCCTCCTGTTATTGAAAATCAACCACTTTCCATCCAAACTAAATGTCAGCCTTTGCTCTTTGGAATAATTGGTTATAACAGCCTGTCAAAATTCAAAGATGCAGTACATGCAGCTTTTTGTGTCATGCCCATAGGCCAACATCAGAGAATATTGAAGTGCAGCATACAACAGCCCAAAACCAGAGTTTAGCACAGGATATTTACGCCCCCAAGGCAACTTTTTTCTTATTTCCACGTGGGAGGGAGCAAAAGGACCCAAACGAGAATGAGTCGAATATGTATTAGACTGGGTAAGTCAGTGTATCTCAGGAAAGGAACAGGCAGCCTTGACACAAATGCACGAGGTTCTTGTATTCTTCTGCAAAGACACTAGTTCAAATCTCAATGTTGTGTAATACCAAGAAAAATAATTCTCAGTGATAATTGCCAGGAGCATGCCAGGTTACCTTTAACTCCAGTGGGACCTAAATATCTTATTAAACACTATGTTTGTGGAATCATAAGAAACTACCAACCAACAAAAAAAGCAAAGAGAAAAAGTTTTGTTCTCTAAGCATGTTGCCTTCCTATTAATAAATGTTTTTGCACATTTGGTTTCTCATTTGTGTTTCTAGCATCCTAGTGGAAATAAATGTCATAAGATTGTTTTTTCATGCTAAGTTAATATGCTGGTTTTGCAGACTGGGGAACGTTTTCTCAGCAGGGAAATAATTATTCTGAAAACAATGGATTTTTCTTAATGACATCTAAATCTTGCTAGGATATCCAGGGCTTTAAGCCAATCCATCCATAGCATGAGTTTGACTTTATTTTGTCTGTAATTGTGTCAGTAACTATGCATTAACAATGATCCTTATTCTACTTATAGGTCTATAATTAGGTATATCCAAGCACTAGTACAGTTAGTGTGTTGAAATAAGCCCTCTCAGACACTTGCACAATTCCCAGCACTAAGACATGCCAGTTCCAGTAAATTCTCAAGGTTACAGTATTTTCACAGATTACAGTGTAACATTGGCCACATATCTGGCTTTGCAGACTTTTAGGGAAAATGAAAAGCTGCGCAATTTTGTTGAATTTGTGCAGGAAAGCTCCATTAGTCTGCCCATTCAATAGTTTCTTTTTCTCCAAAGAGCGAGTTTTGGTATTAGAATGGCTTCGCACATAATTGATATAAATGGAAACAATCGTCTTTACTGTTATAAAACGTTTTTAATTTAATTTCCATGCCCCATCTAGCTTTAATGAGATTAACCAACTCCAAATGCACTAGTGAGGACATGAGGCTAAGCCTACATCGATTCCACTAAGGGCAGCTTGCTTTTTGATCTTCAGCAACTTGCTTCAACCCAAATTTAACCTGTGTCAGTAGTTCAGACTCAGTTTCTGAAAATGTCACAGTCTGGGATAAGCAGCCACATTGCACAAGCCCGTACTGCTCGGGCACATGTTGTTCAGGCTGCATGTGAGGCATGGCACCCTTGCCAGGTAAGGATCACAATCTGTGCACTAGTGGACATGGCATTTTTTGGGTAGGAAGATTGTGTGGTGCCCTGTTACCTGTTGTGCTTGCAGTTGTGAAGCTCGGTGTGCATTAAGGCTGTGTCATCATTTGCACCTTTTTTACTCCAGAAGCTGTGCTGTACACCAGGTGCTAAAATACATCAGAAAAATGCTGTCGGACATTATAATTCTAGGCAAAATGCAACAAGTAGTACATAGGGACTTGCAGTGATTTCTTCCTAAGTTTTATAAATGCAAATAAATGAGGGAAATCTCTGACATAACACTTAGCATTTTCATATATAAGAGCACTTTTGATCTCAGTCTTGCCTCAGTCATTTTGCTTTAGGATGCTTCAATACCATTAACTGGAATGAGGTAGGTTACATTAGGCAGCGAGATTTCAGCAGTTTGTGGGAAAAGACAGGCTAAAATTCAATTAACTTGCCAGGATTGAAGTTCTGTGTTGAACTCTATCACTTCCTCTTGATATACCTTTATAAATTTGAGACTCTGGTTATGGTGTATTAAATACTTATTTAGACCTTTAGATTTAATTTAAAAGTATTTTGTTTGGTTTCTTTCAATTTATAATTGACATTTATTCATGTTATTGTTTAATGTGACTATTTAATGTGACATTTAAGAGACACTACTGACTACAAGTTCAATAAATTCCCCAAATCCAGCTGGTTTCATCACTGCCAAGCTTTTGTTATTTTTTAACCTCTGATGCTGCAGCTGCTGGAATTTACAAACAGAGTGGGAATATTTTAAGTCCTAAATGATGATAATCCACTATTTTAAAAAACATTTTTTCTAAGTAAAATAAGTGCCATTGCCATTTGTTTGCTCTGATTTGAGAAGTTCAGGGAATATCTTTGGAGATCCTTCTTTGCCAAAAGAAATGACTTACATATTGATAAAAACAATTCTAATAAAAATTCTTATTTTGTCAAATACTTACCTCATTCAACACATCTCTGCTTTTATCACATTCTTTAATAACTCTAATAGATTAGAATAATGGAGTTTTCCTTTGAATTTTTAAATAATTTTTTAATGTTCTAAAATTTTACTTGAATTTTCTTATTCTATGAGCTTCTGCTTTCTCTTTCACTCTTAACTTATGTTTCAAACAAAGCTGTAACTCTTTATTAAAAACAGCATTTGCAAGTCTCCTCTTATTTCAGACTATTTTGTGTTAAGATTTTGCTAAAAGTAGGTCCTTTTTTTCTTAAAAGGGTCTACTTCATGCTTCTTTGAAGTAACCAGTACATAGAAGAATATAAAAGCATAGAGGGGTTTTTTTTTACCTCTGAGAGCAAGCTGTTGCTTTTTAAAAAGTTTAGCCTCAAGTTTCTGGAAGTTTGTGGTTCATGATTAACATGGCAGCATATCTAGTTAGATTTGCAAAATGCCTTTAATGCAAGGTGGTATGCACTTCCAAACAGTAGAAGGTAGAAGAGTTTTCAATACTATGTGCAATATTTATCTGTATGAAACTGTTAATTGGATCGTACTGATCACTCATCCTATTTTATTTCAATTAGGCTTTTTAAATATATGGTACCTCTAAAAGCTATTGGTTTTCTGATGTGTGGCTACAGCAAATAAGAATTTTTCAAGACTGTGGAATCTCTTATGCCTCATTCTGCAGTAATGTATTCAAAGGGAATCCACCTTTTAGAGCTGGTCTAACAAAATGTGTCCAATTGCATGTGGAATTGTCTAGGTGAGTGTATGTAGCCAAAGTACTGGATTTGGGCATAGTAATAGAAATCTCCCTACAGAGAAGAACTTTCTTAGAGGCAATTGTCTGGTTTTTTGATATTCCTTAGTGCTAGAATAAAGATTGATACCTCCACCTGTATTTCTTCCAAAGGCTAAGCTCCAGAATTGGAATTAATTGTCATCTATTTAATCTGCTATCTCTCTCATTATGTGCCCCAAGAAATTGCCCTGTATGGTTCTTACGGTAATGTTATAAAATACAGTAGAAAAACACGGCTCATACAACAGAACAACAAGTCATAGCATTATCAATAGAAAAACAGTAAAAAAAAATGTTTCTGAGAGTTCCAAAGAATCATGTAGACACAACTTGTTGTAATAAGCAACATAATTTAATGTTCATCTTCCCCTTCCTGCTTTTATCTATAATGTAGGTTTTTCCCAATCTGTGTATCAGTGCAACTTTTGGAAGCATTAATCTCTCTGTATTACTTAAAATGATTGATAGGTATTGATAGATCTTGGGTGGGGTTGTCTTTTGGTTTTTTCTTAAATATATATGCTTTTTACTTTACATCAAGGATGCCTCTAGAAGAGCTGATAACATACTCATGAGATTGTGGCCATATAAATCACTAGTGCCAAGCAATGCAATACTTTTTCTCCAAACAAAACAGAAGTGTTACATATAGAGTAGTCTCTCCAAACATCTCTCTGGGGAGATTCTTCTAGGTTTTAAGATCTTACATCTGAGCAATATTGGATTCTGTCAAAGAGATCAGCTGTGAATTCTAATGTTTCAAATCTTAGACAGTATGTCACTCTAGTCCTTACAGCATCTGCAGTGCAGCAGTCATCTTTAGCAATTAAAAAATACCCTTGCATCTGTCTCCTGGATTCCCCAAACCTAGAAATTAAGAACCCTTACTACTTTCTATTCAAATATATTCAACAGTCTCCAAATCCTGCTTAATTAATGGATATTACTTTAAATGATGTGTGTCATCTGAATAATAGAAAATATTCTGGAAAGTTATGCAGCTTACGTCTGTCTGGGAAGGGGAACATTTCTCTCCATTAATCCTTCAAAATGCTTTTCAAGTTTCATGACTGCCATGTCAAACTCTCACAAAGATCTCTATGGGATGCCGCTGATCATCCAGGGATAATGAGATACACAGTTCACTGCTATTCGTAATGTGCTGCTGACTGATCTGTGCACACCCTTCTAATAGCCTTGTGTGGACACTGTAGGAAAAATGATGAAAATAGATCCACGTAAGAATCTAAAAATCTGACTTTTGAGGAAGAACAGGTTTTGCCTACCATTACTTTCTCTCAAAAAGGAATGTTGGTGGTCAAACAACACATTGATATTTCAGCATTCACCTATTTGAAATGTGTAATGAATTTCCTTGGTTTGTATTTATCACTTTCACTTAAAAGGACATTTGCAGGAACGAATGCCATGGTTTGAACTTGAAAACTGAATGATAGGCATTTAATGATTAAAGTAATAAAAAAATACCTCCGTCTGGAGTGTTAAAAAAAAAATAGGCAGTTTGTGTTCACATTTGATAACACACTGCAAACTTTAGTTGATGATTATGAAAAAGAACATTTGAATAATTTTTAGAACATTTATATTTGTGCAGCAAAGTGCCTATTTTTTCATTCTAGCATAGCTTCAGAGTGATGATAATTTCTATTCAAAGAATAAGTAGATCATACTTGGGTTTGGGTTTTTTTTTGCCCAGATTCTGTGTGCAGAGTTTTTATCATAAAGATTCCCGCAGCACTGATAGGAAGGTTCACTGATATGATGAGAAATGGAATAAGAAAAAACACAAGTGTTTTTATACAGAAACCTAAAAACTAAGAAACATATATTTTATGGTTTGGCTTCTCTGATTATTGAATAACAGGAAAAAATATTTTCTGCACAAGTTCCAATCTGTGTACATTTAAAAAAAAACAAACACAAAAAACCTCAATTTTAGCTCAGTATTTAATTATCTGTAAAAAAACTGCTTCATGCAACTCTGGTATTAACTTTACAACTCTTAAGAAGAAATAAAATTTTGGAAGAGTATTTGCTCAACTTAGGCCATAATAGAACATAGCTTTCTGTGGTGGCTCATGTCATTATTACCATTAGACACAACCTCATGTAGCTTCAAAGTCTTTCACCCATGTACATTTATTGCAAGCAATTAAAACCGATTATTTATAAAGCATCTGTAAGAAAACAAACCAAAACACATGCTGCCTTCAAGTATTTCCAAGGCTACAGAAAAGAAAAAGGACAATGGATGACTCCATATACAAAAGAGTTGCTAAAATATAACAAAAAATTTCTCTAAAAAGAGTTTTACCTCAGCTGGAGTATGTTTTTGTTCCTTATGTAAAATAAGAGCCCCATCCCAAAATGCCAAATCCTAATATCCATGGCATTCCACAGGTACCTCTTCCCAGTATCTCAGGTAGCCTTCTATTAGCTTACCTGAATTTTGTTTATTAACCAGAAACAGGATCAGCTAAATAATATGGATCCTATTCCACCAGCTGAGGCATTAGCCTCCCTCCTGGAGCATGCAGATGGAGAGGAACAGGGCTTCATTTTTTTTGCAGTGTTTCCCCTTAACTACCACATTTCCCTTCTTACTGATAGAAAAAGGTAAAGTGAGGTAAATGTCTGCCATGATTTTGAGGGGAACATTGGGAGGAGAAACTTCAAGCCTGTCTTTACTCCTGATTGTTTGAGATCCATGAGGGAGCCAAGGCAACCAGAATATCAGAACAGACAAAAATCCCCTGTGCTCATCTTTGACACACTGCTGGAGCAGTCAGCAGAATTAGACATTTGGGCAACCCAGTACATTTTCATGTCATGAAAGGAGGAGGCAGGTCCACTGCAGTGGCTACCTACATATCAGCAGTTCAACCCCATTTTGAAAGAAATCTAACCATCTGAAAAGTCAAGCTAACTAAAGCCACTCGGCTGCTGAACCAACATTTCCAGTTATGTTATCCTTAGGATCAGATTTGGCTTATGGGTTCTGATATGAGACTGCATCACACTATATTACAAACTGATACTACAATCAGAAAATATAATATTTTTGGATATAATGCTTCCCATAAGTGTCAGGCTTCACTTAAGAGTGTGAAGTATGAGTCCATATTTACATGTGTATAATTTAGTGATCCATTATGTCCAGTGCCAATAATTCTCAGAATTCCACTTATAAAAATTTATGTTTTCAAGACTTTGTTTGCTTGTTTCTTCATTAGAAAGCTGATATTCTCTTTCACAGGGTCAAAGATCAGTTCTTTTCTCAAGGGCTTTACACAAGTCATTCCACTAAGGAATAATTTCTCTGGTATATAAAATGTCACTCATTTCTTCTTGCCTCTGATTTGACCACCAGTAAATGACTTCAGACTATCTGTGCACTATACAGTGTCAAAAGTATTATCAGAAGACTTTTCATCTTCAACAACGTGATTCTGTCAGGACACAGCTCCATCAGCAAGGTCTGTTTACAGCCTTGAGTGTTTGAAATCTCACAATGAGAAGCAAAGGGCAAGGCTTAAAATTGTATATTGTGGCAACTGCACGCAAACCGTCAGATTATACTGTTTCCAGGAATGAGAGGAAGGATAAGGGATGATATATCAAAACTGTACCAACAGCAGTGGATGGTTATCTCAGAATTCTCTCAGGGCCCCAATTTCTCTCGCACTATGAAAAACTAGGACATGAAAACATGTTAATGGTGGGGCTTAACTTCTGAATATAAGCTGACAGACAAGATAGAATTCTAAGATTCTTCTGATGAATATTATAGGAACCATGACATCACCCCCTTCTCATACTCACAAATGAAGAGCAGAGCTGGCTCTTTCTTACATGGCACTAACTTTTCATTTTCCATATTGCTTTAGGCCATTTAGTTGTGCAAACACAGCTAAACCAGTGCAAAATGGAAATCTGAGGGGATGAGCCTCTACAGCTCTTTCAGATTAGACATTACATGCAAACTCACAGTACCAGTTTCTAACAAGACACCACCCTTGTGCACCTCCTCCCTTCTCTCACTTACAAATTCCCTCCTCTCCACCTATTAGATTTTAATATCAAAATAAAGAGAAAAACACACATTCGATTTTTTTTTATAACTCACGCAAAGTTAGGAAAGAAATTTTCTGGACTTAAAGCCTCCATTACATAAAGTATGTTAGGAGTTAAGGGATTACAATAAGGTTTTCTCAGAGGTCATGAAGAGGAGGTGTTTATTTAATTTTCAGAGTAGTTTTGCAAGAAAAAATGTAACACACCCATAAAACATAACATAAAATTTATCTTCGGTGTGAATTTGGATGAAGTTAAAATAGCATAACGAAAATGAAATTATTTTATTCTCTGATTCACCTTCTAGTGAAATTAAACCCTGTGACAGTTTGTGAAGTAAACAAGCAGCATGTTAATCCCACTGAGCTCAGGGCAAAGGATAATTTGCAATTTTTTTAACAGACATTATAGCTCACAAGTGGATTTTTCTACAGTTATTGCGTCTTTATGAATTCATGGAAATTCAAGCTTGCTGAGGTTCACTCCAGTGCCTGGGAACATTTCAGCTACATGAGGCCCTTCTCAGCCCACTTAGGCAGAGAAAAAGGGGCTGAAGTTGCCAGTAAGATGTTCCATGTCCCAGTAACTTTCAAAAACTCACCTTTGCTAACTTTTCATATCAGTCCAGTTGCACCATACATCTCAACTTTGCCCCTATGCTGCACCTAACAGTCCTCTAAAAGATTGTCTGATTTTCAGCCATTCATGCTATAGGTCCACATTACTTTCCCTACTGCATCTGAAAGACAAGCTATCAAAACCAAAAAGAAACAACAACAAAAACCTATGAAAACCACCACTCTCACAGAAAAACTCCACTGCCAAAAAATTCCTGCACACAAAAAAAATAAAAAAATTGAAACTAAAGTTTTGCTCTAAGAAACTGCTGACAATTTCCAAAATACTCCGGAGAAGACAAAGAAACTCTAAACCCACAGCAGTCAAAAAACCCTAATAACTGGGGCAAGGTTAAATACAAATGTGAAGTGCAGTTCTGATTACTCCAGTTAAAAGAGAGTTACAAATTGCCTTGTCATTTGCTGAGGAAAGAGTGTTCTTCTTGGAAAGAGGGTAGGTACACAGGCCATTTTCCAGTATTTTGACATTAATGGCAGTATCTGGTACATGTGTTGAATGGGAAACACCTATTGGTTCTTTTACTTCCAATGCTGAATGAAAGAGAGAAATCTAAGACAGAATAAGAAAAAGGAATTTCAAGACACAGTTAATTCAAGTCAGCAAAGGGCCTGGAAGTCTGATCCAGAAATTTGCCAAACTTTCCCTTAGAATGAGATGCCCAGTTCCCCAGAACCTACCTGCTTACAGGGGGCATCTCCAAGCTCGGGGGACACACAGAGCCCTATCGACAGGCTGATCCCTCTTGCTGCTTGGAATGAGCATCAAACACCCCCAAAGTGGGGGATGCTGACCAGCATCCTGCTTACCGGGTGGTCACACTGCCCAGCCAGGGACCTCAGCTTCAGCAGTGGGGTGGGCCCACCAGGAGAAAGCCATAGCAAACATTTACTGCTCCCTTCAAGCAGAGCAGTTCCTCAGCCTGCCCTGGGCACATGGGGCAGTGAGGGGTCATTCCTGTTTGCTGCCTTACAAGGTGGTAAGCTGCTCCAGTTGACAAAGGGCTCCACAGCTTGTGACACATGTCCTGACTACAGTCCTGTCATGCTGAATGGATTCTGACAAGAACAGACAGCCAGGAGCCTTAGCCCTGCCTACAGAGCAGCCACACTGCCAACGTTCCTAACAAGTAGACTAATGCTGTCCCAAAGTGAGAAGAAACAAGTCCAAATGGGACTCGGCACTGGACAGAAGGCAGTAGTGACCTGCAAGCATACACAAGGTTTGTCTTCCAGCCTGGGAAGTCCAACTAATATATATTGCAATGATTTGATTTAAACCAAACCAAACCAAAACCCCCACAAAACTACAGCCACGCCACAGGCATACCACACTCACAAGTACACAAAAAAAAAAAAGGGAATTCCAGAAGAGAAAGAACACCCTGGACAGCCAGAGACATAGCTCCAAAACTCTCAGACAGACCAGAGTTCTCAACATGTCTCAAAAGACCACTGCTGGGAAAACTCCCAATTACAGGCCTGTCATACTGCACACAGGACCTGCTGGTAGAAAGCTGACAGGTGAACAGTGCCCTCCTCTCAGCCCTGTTTACAGGGAGGTCATCCAGCTCTGGGGAGGAAAGGGGACCAATAGGCCCCTCCATGGGGATGCTTATATGGGACTGAAGCCCCAATAGTTTAAAAATCCATAGCCCAAAGACTTGTTTATGTGAATTATTGTTTCAGTCATTCTTTGCGTGGGTGTCATTGCATTTTCTTCTTATAACCTGTTCCAAACCTGCATTCATGACTCTCCATTGACTTCTTGGCAGCCTTCCATGTAAAGCATAAGTAATGCTTAAAGCAAAGAAGTTTTCTAAGTATTTCCTGCTAAAATAGTTATTCTTTGCTTCTACTTCAGCACATTGTTGCACAAGAGTGTTTCCTCACTTCCTATCATGGCGATAGACTCACTCTACTTTCTAGCCCTTCCTTATCTCAGCTTTTCCCACCTAATCTCTAACTCATTCTCAGTTGTGCTTTTCTCTGGTCCTCTTGTAGAGTCAGTTTGCCTTCCCTGTGGAACCCTTGAGGATGAAATGAGTCTTTTTGAAGGCCTTTTTAGATTTCTTTTTAAAAACACTGTCAACTTCCCACTAAATTCTCATTCTCCTTGCCACAGTAGCCATTCTGCTACTGTGTGCTAGCTTATTCCTTTCTTTTTTTTTTTTTTTAAGAGCTAATTTACTGCTTCCCAAATCTTTCTTTCTTCCTGCTACTGTCTGTGTATTCTCAGGTAGCTCAACACTTTTCCATAAAGTCCTGAGCTAGTTTACCTTAGCATTTCCCTCCTAAAGCCCCCTGCTGTCCACTCCAGGATCTCTGCCCATTTCCACCTAAACCCCACTGTTATCACTTCTGAAGTACTTCTCCCCACATAGCCCAAACCCTTTATTGCCCATATGAGGGTAAACCTCTTTTTGCTTCTGAAATCCTCAAAAAGCCACATCTGGGATACCTCAGCACTTCCCAACGAAACTTTCTGTTGTCTCTCAACAAACTTCAGCATTTCCCACCTGAGACTTTATCATCTCCCTCATGAAGTACCTCAGGTTTTACTAGACAAAACTGTTCACTCTGCTTTCTGAGTCATATTAACATTCCTAACTAATTCCTTCCCTCTGAGGTACCTCAGTGTTTCCCACTCATACATGTGCACTGGTCTCTTCAGGTGTGTGGGGGTGGTTCCCCCACTCCCACATTTCACTGTCCCCTTGAGGCACCTCCGCACTTCCGACACACGTCCCCTTAAAATAGCTAAGCGCCCTCTACCGTCAAGAACCTCCAGTGTTCCCTCTGAGACACCTCAGCACTTTCCTCAGAAACGGTCTGTGACCCTGATGTACCTCAGTGTTTCTTGACAAAAATCTCCACTGCCCAGATCTGACCTGTTGGGTTGGGTTGCCTCCTGTGCCCTCCATGCACTGCTCCCACTGCAGGAAATCTGTGACAAACCTTGCCTAAGGCCTCTGCCATCACCGCTTGCCTTTCCCACCCAAATTCTTCACTGGTGTCTCATCCTTTTCTCCCAAGCCTTCTCAAGGACCTCGGTGTTCCCTACAGAGCAGCCCCTGCCCAGAGACATCGCAGCCCTTCTCACCTCCCTGAAGTACCTCAGTCTCCTGAGGTACCTGAGCACACACCTCCTCTAGGGACACTCAGCACTTCTGTCTGACAGCCCAGCATCTTCTGCCCAGAGACTTCCTCCGTTCCCCTGAGAAACCTGACATAAAGGGGTGTTGCAGACTTACTGAATTTTAAATACTAGAATACTAAAAAAATGCTGTCTGTGACACTGCAAAATGAATGCCTGCCAAGGTACCTTAGTGAGTCCTGCACTGCTGAAAAGCCTCAGGACTGTTGTTCCAAATTGCCAGCTCACTTACTGAGTGGTCATGGCTGACCTGAAGTAGATCATACGCAGAGAATAGTCATAAATTCTGAGAAGCACTGGAAGAAAATGTTCCATTGCAGAAACTTTATTCAGAAATTACTCTGCAAGAAAATAGGCCTGTAGATTAAAAAAAAAAATCGAAAAAAAAATAATCAAAAAACACAACACAACAAAACCCATCTTCCATTATAAAACAGCAAATCTCCTGAAAGATAAAAAAGAGGTTTGGGGTCTTTGATGCGTAATATCAACACTTCTGATGGCAAATAGATCAAGAATTGTGTTTACGTAGACCCAGATACCAACTGCATTCTTCGAGGGCTCAGAATGTAAAATGTTGGAAGTAGATCTTAGTGATCTTGCTCTGACCCATCTTCTGTGATACAGTAGCAAGAGGAATATTGCACTTACACAGAAAAACAAAATATGTGAATTTTCTTACTGTAACGCATAGAAAAACGCCTGCAGATGTGAGTGAATATAACATTTTACTGATCTGTTTGTGTGGCAATTCCTAGTAGTGATGTTTAGCCTATGTTTATGCCTTAGCTTTCTGTTGAAGAGCAAATCAACCACTAGGACCAGTAAATCCTCTCATGCCAGCATAAAACATCTAGAAGGACTTGGATGTCCTGTTAACATAACTGGTCAGGAAATAACTGAATCTCCAGTCCACAACCAATTGAAAAACAACTCCAGACTGGGCTGTAAACAGACTAGGAATTGCTTGCCTATCTTCCTTATTACCTGGCCTTTTATTTGCAGCCGAATGTCAGTAAATATGTGACTGAAATACACATTTTGACTTATCAGACACTACGACTTCTCAAACACAGTATTTGAAAAACCTGGAAAGTATATTAATATATAAAGACTGCCTTTCTTCAGAAGGAGATGATCTAGTGCAAATTTGTTTAGAATATATTTTAACTAAATGAAGATCAGAAAATGAAACACTTTATCTGTGAAAACAGCTTAATGAGAACAACTAACTGTAATTGGTGGACTTCTAAATGTGCTTCAGATAGGACTGTACCATCTGGAGTTACCAGCAGTTTGATGAAATGCCAAATTTCTGGGTTTGAATTCACTGGTATTACTGCAATCTACTTGATATTCTTTATTTTGGATTCATGACTAACATCACAATGTGCTTTTTGCAGAACAAAAACTGCCTAACAAAAACACCTAGCTATTTCTATTTTTGGTATTCTTATCTTAAAATTAAGAAGCATCTAGGAATACCTAGCTGGGTATTCACTGCATTATGTAAAAAAAATCTTTTGCAACATTTTTTTATTTTTTTTTTAGAATTAATATTATTACTGATCCTGGTCAGNAAATTGTTCTTCAAACATCCTTGTATTTGATTTTCTTGTTTGTGTAGAAGTTGCTAAGAGTAAGTGCAATAGAAATAGATTTTAATAAGATAAATAAAAAAGATATAAGCACTCAATCCTGTTACAAAAATTTTGCTTTACCTTCTTACCTCAAATTTACTCAGTCTTCAGGCTAGCTTCAATTTTTTTAAATTTGTCACCTATGGCTATGTGAACCACTAAAAATATTCTACTATTTGATCATTACCTCCCTAAAGACTTTAATATTGCTCCTCTCTGCTCTTGCATATTATCTTTTCCCAAATGGTTTATTAGGTAGCTTAAAGTTAGTTTATCCACAAATTGGGGTTTCATATGTCATTGTGACGTACATCACAATGTCATAGTCTAATGCGCCTAAAATACCTTCTTATTCACAATTACTGCTTCTCTTTCAGCCTTCACCAGTAGTGAGAGATCCCTTTGCTACCATGGGCATTAACTTGTTGTGCTGTTTGATGTTCTAGCAGCACAAGTCCAGTGTTTTATCCGTAAAATAAGGTAATGATAGTACTGGCATCCATGTGGAAGACAAAGTCCTAAAACTTCTGTGTTCACAATAAAATTTTGATATAAGACAGAATCAAGGAAAAGTGATGGCCTAACTTTCCAACTGTGGACTTATTGCATACAGATGATAAATGAGGATAAATCTGTTCAATTGTAACTTTTGCAGCATATGATCTTTTTTCTTAGCTTAATCAATAAAGCAACCAATAATTCTTCAGTCTTCTCTGAATCCATCTTGAACAACAAAATCAATTTGTCTATGGCATATATCCAAAATTCAGAAAGCAAACCTCAAATATTGATTGACAAATGGAATTTAGATATAATTTAATTACCCTAATCAATAAAAGAAATAAGATTATTAAGGGATATACAATAATAAATTGAAATAAAGTCTAAATGTACTGGTGAGAATCATCCACTAAATATCATAATTAAAATACAACATGGAATTCAGATGCTGCATTCCTTTTTTTAGTGAAATTGTTTTGTGCTTGGAGTGCCATACTGTAATTGAAATTAGCCTTTTGACTAGGAAAAGTAAACCATTTCTTAAAAGGATTACTTTAATTTTATTGCTGGCTAAGATTTCTGTATTCATCTCAGAAAAATTCTGCACAGAAATAAGAGTACATAGACCATACAGACACATGTATTATGTCTTTCTCCTAGGCAGTGTCAAGCCAGTTGTGTATACATTAAAAAGTTGACTGATAAGTCTCTGAATGTGTACAATAATTCAGAGCATTTCGTCCGTACATGACTTAGTGTACCCAAGCAGATAAGGCAGAGTTCTGTGCAGTAGCCATTGCTTCAGAGGTCCTGCATGTTAGGATGCCTCAGAGGAACCAGACACCCAGGAACTACTGCTCTGAGAAAGCATAAAAACATCTCTGTTTAGGCCAAAGACACATCTAGCTAAATATCTGGAGCAATAGATGGTGGTGCTTATCTGAAAGAAAAACATAACTAACAAAGTTAGCATATGTGCTCCTAGCCTGCAGCAATCTGTGGGTCAGAAATTTTCTGAGGCAGAGACATTACCTTTACAATTAATAAAAATTTCTGGTATCCAAAACATTTGTGGAAAGGAGTTCCATAACTCAGTCTTATATGTTGTGTGAAGGACCACCTTTCCCTCTTTTTTTTTTTTTAATTTTGACCTGCCTGATGAAGGTTTTAATGTTTTAATGTAATTGCTTTAAGACTCTTGTTATTGCCAAGTGTTTTGCAATATTGTTTCTTATACATGTCCATCATAAATCTCTCTGACAGTNTCCTAGTTGTTTATTCACTGATTTATAAAAAAAAAATCTTTTGCAACATTTTTTTATTTTTTTTTTAGAATTAATATTATTACTGATCCTGGTCAGCTTCACAAAGGACACCAGCCTCCCAAAATTCTTTATTAAATATATAATGCAAATACACAAATAAAAACAAGTCACAGAGTAGTTTTACTATATTGTGTAACAACATATCACAAAGAAGGAATTGAATGAAAATTACATGTATGTGGCAATAAAGTAGTAAAGCAAAGAAAAAGCATGCT
>VWZG01005224.1:21701-37652 GCA_013396735.1 Grallaria varia
TTTTAAATTTGTCACCTATGGCTATGTGAACCACTAAAAATATTCTACTATTTGATCATTACCTCCCTAAAGACTTTAATATTGCTCCTCTCTGCTCTTGCATATTATCTTTTCCCAAATGGTTTATTAGGTAGCTTAAAGTTAGTTTATCCACAAATTGGGGTTTCATATGTCATTGTGACGTACATCACAATGTCATAGTCTAATGCGCCTAAAATACCTTCTTATTCACAATTACTGCTTCTCTTTCAGCCTTCACCAGTAGTGAGAGATCCCTTTGCTACCATGGGCATTAACTTGTTGTGCTGTTTGATGTTCTAGCAGCACAAGTCCAGTGTTTTATCCGTAAAATAAGGTAATGATAGTACTGGCATCCATGTGGAAGACAAAGTCCTAAAACTTCTGTGTTCACAATAAAATTTTGATATAAGACAGAATCAAGGAAAAGTGATGGCCTAACTTTCCAACTGTGGACTTATTGCATACAGATGATAAATGAGGATAAATCTGTTCAATTGTAACTTTTGCAGCATATGATCTTTTTTCTTAGCTTAATCAATAAAGCAACCAATAATTCTTCAGTCTTCTCTGAATCCATCTTGAACAACAAAATCAATTTGTCTATGGCATATATCCAAAATTCAGAAAGCAAACCTCAAATATTGATTGACAAATGGAATTTAGATATAATTTAATTACCCTAATCAATAAAAGAAATAAGATTATTAAGGGATATACAATAATAAATTGAAATAAAGTCTAAATGTACTGGTGAGAATCATCCACTAAATATCATAATTAAAATACAACATGGAATTCAGATGCTGCATTCCTTTTTTTAGTGAAATTGTTTTGTGCTTGGAGTGCCATACTGTAATTGAAATTAGCCTTTTGACTAGGAAAAGTAAACCATTTCTTAAAAGGATTACTTTAATTTTATTGCTGGCTAAGATTTCTGTATTCATCTCAGAAAAATTCTGCACAGAAATAAGAGTACATAGACCATACAGACACATGTATTATGTCTTTCTCCTAGGCAGTGTCAAGCCAGTTGTGTATACATTAAAAAGTTGACTGATAAGTCTCTGAATGTGTACAATAATTCAGAGCATTTCGTCCGTACATGACTTAGTGTACCCAAGCAGATAAGGCAGAGTTCTGTGCAGTAGCCATTGCTTCAGAGGTCCTGCATGTTAGGATGCCTCAGAGGAACCAGACACCCAGGAACTACTGCTCTGAGAAAGCATAAAAACATCTCTGTTTAGGCCAAAGACACATCTAGCTAAATATCTGGAGCAACAGATGGTGGTGCTTATCTGAAAGAAAAACATAACTAACAAAGTTAGCATATGTGCTCCTAGCCTGCAGCAATCTGTGGGTCAGAAATTTTCTGAGGCAGAGACATTACCTTTACAATTAATAAAAATTTCTGGTATCCAAAACATTTGTGGAAAGGAGTTCCATAACTCAGTCTTATATGTTGTGTGAAGGACCACCTTTCCCTCTTTTTTTTTTTTTAATTTTGACCTGCCTGATGAAGGTTTTAATGTTTTAATGTAATTGCTTTAAGACTCTTGTTATTGCCAAGTGTTTTGCAATATTGTTTCTTATACATGTCCATCATAAATCTCTCTGACAGTACAACTGGATTGTCTTTTTAAAGATTGAAGAATGTTGTCTGTTTAGTACAGAATCTTCCCTACACTTGTTCCAGTTCTTATCCATTCTGACATGAGGGATTGCATATTATATTCAAGATGCAGAAGCACAACCAATTTATTCTGCAGCATATTTTTTCTTTTTTGTTTTTTATTTTTCCTCTTTTTCTTTCTCCTTCTTTGTCTTTTTCCCTTTTTAACAAATTTTTTTCTTCTTACTCAGCTAAGTCTTTTGTAGACCATTAGTATTATAATACTAAGATGTCTTTCAAGATTTGTAGTAAACATATAAGAATATATTTTGAATTAGGACTCTTTTGTCTCATATGTATGATTTTATAAATTTTGATTCTTAAATTTTTCTGCCTTTTTATCACCCAACCACTCAGTCTTTCCATGCTCTTCTGCAATTCTTCAGTCATCCATACCTTTGCTACCCTTATTACTGTAAAGGACAGTAAATTTTGCCATCTTATTGCTTTACAGATATCTTTTGACAATAGATAAAGTCTACATGTATTGTCCATGTCCATACATGTCCATTCTCATTCAAGCTGAGAAGTGTCACAGGCTGGCTAAGAATTGCAGCTCTTCCACATATTCAAAACTCACTTCTAAAAATTAATCAGCAATAGATCAGAGATCTGAATTCAGAAGCTTTCACAGAGTTTCAGGACACATGGTTCAGGATAAAAATAAAAATAGTAATAATAACAGTAACAACAACAATAATAACAACAACAACAACAATGACAATAATAATGATTACATTTTTCTGGTTTAAATAAGTGAAGACTCGATATTGGCACTGTTGATTCCATTGGCATGGTACCTCTCCCTTTGCCTAGTCAAAACTGAGGTAATTTCTGTAACAAATGGCCACTCAGTGCTACAGAGAAAAAGGTTTTGATCATTTCATAAGGTCTGTTTTACTTTCTTTCTGAGGCACTGTAGTAGCTTTGCTTTTCATCTTATTGTACAGTTCATCAAACAAAAAGAAATATTTTCCATTTTGTGATGCGGAGAGTGGATGTTTTTCTAGTCTTTCTGGACCAAACACGATTCACATGATTATCTGAGATTGCAGGAAACTGGATACAATGAGCCAGGTCTCTTCCACAACTCTTGTCCTTGGTTCTCAAAGAGCCTATCAACAACAACAAATTACTCCCCCCAAAAAAGAATTAAATCAAAGAGACAAGAGAGAAAAGGAAAGGAAAATAGCATGATTAAAGAACTCTTGGGGCAGATGGAGGGTCAGCATGATACACTAATTCCCTGGGCAAGAAACTGGAAGTTAGGAGGAAAAGCCGAGGCAAAGAATTTTGGAAAGCCCTGTGCAATATATATTCATTTTAGTTTTTATTTCCACTTTCTTTAGACCATTTTAGCATATTGAATACAATTTGTGTATGTGATGTGAAATGTTCTTGCTTTTCTCCTTTTGATGACTAATTTCAGAATAATCACTAAGTGATCTGAACTGTGTTTGTTAGTGTCTTACTGGTGACGTTATGAGCAGAAGATTACAATCCACAAGATGTCCAGTTTCGTCTGAAGACACTCAGCTCATAGGCACTCTTAAGAATAAGAGAATATTTTATCTGGTGGGTTTTCAAAATTAATTCTTTCTACAGGCATAGCTTTACCTGCAAGGTTTGCAATTGACTAGTAGCTCTCAGGAGGAATGGCACAGCAGATCTTACCTATCAGTGAGGAATCAGTAACAAGAGTTGACCACTAAGGCAGTGTGCTTTCAGTAGCCATTTTTGCTAGGCAAACAAACTCACATTTCCTGATATTTCTTTTTGTGTTTAAAGTTTAAGTGTTGGGTATTTTTTGTTAGTTTGGGAGGCTTTTTAGGTACAGAGAATTATAATTAAGACAAAGGTCAAATGTACATTTTTTTCCCTGTGGTTAAGTCTGAATGCAATGGAAAGATTAACATGCTCCAACAAAGCAGGTGAAAAAAACCCAGTGTATTTTGTGGAAGGAACTCCCTGAATGCCAAAAGAAATAAGAAGGCTAAATGAGCATTAAAATTCCTGAGGACATAATGATTTCCCAAAAGTTATTCAGCAACCTGTACCTTCTTGTTATGTTATGCTAGACTGTTTTCATCAAACTCCAAAGATGTGTCTGTTTATGGTTTTCCATACAAACCAGTTTCTGTTTCAAAGGGACTTAGCAGAATTTTTCATAGTCATTCTGTTCTTCTCTTTCTTAACACTAATCTTCCAGAAAAAAACCCACAACAAACAAAAAACAAAAACCCAACACAAACCACCTAGCTCTTCCTCATGACTCTTCCTCATGGGAGGAGGCAAAACTTTCAGTTTTACTCATGTCTGCAAGGACAGTAATGCTGGCACAAGGAACAAGACAGAAAATGAGAACAGGGAAAGGGTAAAACCACTTGTTTTGGTGGCAATGCCAGTTTATGCTGCATTGAAATTGTGAAAATATGATGCAAGAAATACAGTCTGAGATGTCAAGTGTGCAGAAATCTACAGGAAAACATCTGAATAAAGGGAGAAAGATATTTTAGATTCAATTATGACATAAGTGGCTTAAAAATTATAATCTTTAATTTCTTCATGGATTTCATGCCTAATGCCTGTCATATATTGACATTTTAATGAATGCCTGTCTACCCAAAACATTATTGCAAGTATGGAAAGAATGCTAGGCTGTGCAGCCAAAATGAGATGGATTGGTTGAGAGCTTGCATCAGGATGGAAATAAAGATCTTCCAGACTCCAGGCAGTTGGTAAACTCCTCTGATAGCCACAAAAAGTTGGGGGAGACACACCTCAACCATTATAATCGGATGAAAAACCAGTTTACTGAAACTTGTTCTATTTCTTATATATACATATATATATATGGAAGCCACGCTCAATTTTCCCCAGTATATTAGTCTCTCAAAATGTGACTCCCTACAAACTCCAACACACTGACTTCAGCCATGCAAGTTGAAATTTCTGAGCTGTTTATATATACCATGTTTATACATCACATTTACATATGTAGTTTGGACCCAGTCGGTTTTGTAACTAACCAAACTATGGTTATATTAGTATAACTCAAAATATTGGAATTAAATCAACCAGAAAAATAATGTAATAAACTCCAACAAATTAATTGATAAATGAACCATACAAACTCTTAGAATAATTGGAAGTGAACCTGTCTATTGATCTGTGAAGGGATTTGGATTGTGATCAATGAAATTGGCTATGGGCAGCTCGACCATCAAAATTACTGGCTATATTTGGAAAAATTAAGTAAAATAAGAATGCGGTACTATAAGATAAAGTTACATCCTTTTTTCATATTTAGAAACATACTTTGGGGAAAAAGTTTTTTTCCCTTGAAGTCATATTCTTTCTTTTCATCTAGTTATAAACTGCCCAACTCTTTCTACAAAGAAAGAACTAAGAAATTTGTGTAATTTAACTCTGTACAATAATTTGAAACTTTGAAATGAGTAAAACATTCTGTACTGTAGCTATTTTAATCTTGTTTCAGTACTAGATGTCTCAGCTGTGCAAGCTACAATATTGATTCCTCTGGGTGAAATTAAATACCACCAGCAATAGTGATACAGAAAATTCTGTTGATATGATTTCCTCTCCCTTCCACTGGTCCTGACCATGAATACCTTAGCTTCCAATAGTTCAGCCGATGAGTGAAAAAAAAAGGCTGAGATAGGAGCAGTAATTTTAAAACTGTTGCAAATTTAAGATCATAGTTTCCCAGTTGTGGTATGTTTCTCCTTCCTTCTTGGGGCCACTCTAAAATTTCAGAAAACCACAGAACAACTTGAGCTGGAAGCGACCCACAAGGATCATCAAGTCCAACTCCTAGGCCTGCACAGGACAACCTGAGGAATCACCCAATGTGCCTGAGAGCATTATCCAAACGTTTCTTGAACAGTCAGACTTGGTGCTGTGACCACTTCTCTGGGGAGCCTGTTCCAGTGATGAACCACTCTCTAGTACCTTTTCCTAATGTACAGCCTAAATCTTCCCTGACACAATGTCAGCCCATTCCCTCGGGTCCTGTCACTGGTCACCACTAAGAAGAGATCAGTGCCTGCCTCTCTGCTTTCCCTCATGAGGAAGCTGTAGATCACAATCAGGTCTTGCATCAGTCTCCTTTGCTCTAGGGTGAACAAACCAAGTAACCGCAGCTGCTCCTCATATGGGTTCCCCTCAAGGCCCTTCACCATCTTCGTTGCCCCCTTTTGTATGCTCTCTAATTGCTTTATATCCTTCTTATATTGTGGTGCCCAAAACTGCACACAATATTCAAGGTGAGGCTGCTCCAGTGCAGAGCAGAGTAGGACAATCCCCTCCCTCAGTTGGCTGGCAGTGCTTTGCCTGATGCCCACCAGGACAGGATTGGCCCTCCTGGCTGCCAGGGCACTGCTGACTCAGATTCACCTTGCCATTGACCAGGACCCCCAGGCCCTTTCCATGTCACTGCTCTCCAGCTTCTTGTTTCCCAGTCTGTAAATACATTCAGGGTTGCCCCAACACAGGTGCAGAATATGGCACTTGTCTTTCCTAATCTTCATATGGTTGGTGATTGCTCAATCCTCTAATTTGTCTGGGTCTGTCTGCAGGACCTCTCTGAGGTCAACTTCGAGGGAGTCAACAGTTTCTCCCAGTTTAGTATCATGGGCAAACTTAGTATACCTTCAAGTCCTGGATCCAAGATATTTATGAAGACATTGAAAAGCACTGGCCCTGAAATGGAACCCTGCAGAACCCCACTAGGGACCAGCTGCCAGCCTGATGACACCCAATTCACTATTACCCTTTGCAGCCAACCTGTGAGCCAGCTGTTTACCCACCACATGATGTGTTTATCCACTGTGTGCTGGACATTTTGTCCAGAAGGATTCTATGACAGACAGTATTGAAAGCTTAACTGATATCAAAAAAGATTACATCAAGTGGCTTTCCTTGGTCAGCTAGGTGGGTTATCTTGTCATAAAAGGAAATTAGGTTTGATAAGCAGGACTTTCCTCTCATGAAGCCGTGCTGGCTGTGACCAATGACAGCATTGTCCCTCAGGTGTTTTTCAATACCTCCCAGAATAATCTTCTCCATAATTTTACCTGTAACTGAAGTGAGACTGAAAGGTCTCTAGTTTCCAGGGTCCTCCTTCTTGCCCTTCTTGAGAATCAGGACATTTACCAGCTTCAGAAGAGGAATTCCTGTTATGCCTTGGCTTTTGTGTAATGAGCTGACTGGTGAAGCACCCCTTGACCATGGCAGAAACTCTTGCATGGCTAAGATGAGGGTGGCACTGTCTGTACTAGGAACTCTTGCAGCCTGCCCAAGGAGGAGAATAAGAGTTATTCAGTCATTGCCTGACAACCTCAGAATACTCCTTACCTGAATTGTAGCCTCAGTGGAATGGTACCAATATTACTGGACTTGGATTGCAATCAGGATAGAAACAAACTGATTGATGACTAAAGCCTAATCCTGCGGCCCTATAAATATTTGTCCTAAGTGAGGCCCTTTGAACTCTCCTAGACTGCAGCCAGCATCTCCCTCTGAGTGGGATGCCTCTCAGAACTCATGAACTCTAAAGTTTGCAATCATAGGAAGATCATCACTGCAAGCTGATGACAGTGCCTGGGCTGATACCCCCCAATCTCAAGGCTCAACCCTCGCCCATTGAGAAATGCTAAGAGATTAGAAGTGCCTATTTGTCCTGGTTTTGGCTGGAACTGAGTTCATTTTCTTAGTAGCTAGCACAGCGATGTGTTTTGGATTTAGTATGACAATAATGTTGATAACACACTGATGTTTTGGTTGTTGCTCACTAGTCTTTACTCTAAATCAAGGACTTCTCAGTGTCTCATGCTCTGCCAGTGGGGAGATGCACAAGAAGCTGTGAGGGAGCATAGTCAGGACAGCTGACCCAAACTGGCCAAAGGCATATTCCATACCACAGAATGCCATTCCCAATTTATAAATTGGAGATTAGCCAGAAGAGGCCAATTGCTGCTTTGGGACAGGATGGGCATCAGTCAGCAGTGGGTGAGAAATTGTACTGTGCATCACTTTACTTTTTCTCTTATCCCAACCTACAATTTTTTCCTTTTCTTTACTGATTCTCCTTCCCATCCTGTGAGGGCCAGGGTGGAAAGGGAGTGAGCAAGCAGATGCATGGTACTTAGTTGCTAGCTGGGGTTAAACCATGACAGTATTTCATGGAGCTCAAGAAGATTTAACAACTATACCTTTGCACATTTAGATATATTTTTTCTCTCTCTCTCTTTGTGCCCATGTGTGTGCATGTGTGAATTGATTTAAATACCACATAGCAAGTATACTATGAATGTTGTCATCTCAGATCTATAATTAAGTGACTGTTGTGATTGCAGTTAATCCCACTGAATCCCTTTACAAATGTTAAATTATCCAATGATTAAGTGCTGCTAAATCCTTCAAATATAATCCATTGTCCAGGTCTGAGATTCAAATTGGACCTAGCCACTGCTAAGCTCTATCAGGAATTCAGAAAGCACAAGGGGTCACTCTGAGCCTTGTGACTCAGCTGGAAGGTCTCCCTGCTCTACAGAAGTTTGGTGCCTGTGTAAATCACTAGCTCTATTCTGACTCAATTTTCCTTTGTATGTTTCATCCATGCAGAAAGTAATAGAATAAACTTTGACATTTAATCTTGTTAAGTTGCACTTGTACAAATTTATATTAAACCTACTTTTGCTAATATCTTTGACAGTGATTTTATAAGTGACCTAAACTATTCATTTGTGACACCCATAGAAATGGACTAAATAAAAAGAACAAAATGAATGTAAAATGTCTGGGGGCAACTAGAGTCATCACCACCAGACATTATGAATTATCCCACCTATCATATAATTATCCAAGCATTTTTGGAGAAAGTCTTCACTACAAATTGGCATACAGACATCAATATGGTTGTGTCACCAAGCACTGTTTAATAATAGAGAAGTTCTGGTAGTTACTGGCCATGTTTAGTGAGGGATATAATAAGTTGGCCTCTCTCTATTCTGTTTCAACCCCATGGGTGGCATCAACATGCAGTTTAAGGCTACTTTGCATAAGAGCAAACAATTGGTTTTCTGAAGGGATTCTTTTTGAGTCTGCAAATGGAATCAACAATTCCAAGTAAGTTTTGAAGTGATTTTTTTCGTTTTGTTGGAGTAATTATTCTCAGATTTTAGAGTTAAAATTCATATGTCAGCATTCTAACATTGTGGGTCATTTTAGGAGACACATTCAGCTCACATACTTATCTATTTTTGAATGTCAAAATGAAAGCAAGTTGGTGGACTATAAGAGAAATTTTCTTTCCTTTATCAATTTATAAGTGAAGTATTGTGAGGAGTGGTATGCAGTGCAATCCTTTTGCCCTGGGTCACTTGGAGCAAGCCTGTACTAGAAAACTGAAACACTGCAAAGGCATCCAGGAATATGATTTTTTGATATCACTGTGCTGGAAAAAAAAGCCTTGCTGTAATTCAGTTTTATGTGTTTAAAATGCCTTTTCCAGTACAGTTATTTCAGTACTCATCACATCCTCTCTCTCTCATATTCTCTCTCTCTCTTTACAGAAGCCAGACCAGTGCAGCCCTGAACAGGAGTTGACCAGCTGTGTAGCTGTGCACGCATTGTATGAAAGAGTATTAAATACTACTCTGCCCAGTGCTAACAAAAAGGTTAAATCAATGCCAATGGAATTCACATCACCTCTTGGCACAAAGCAGTGAAGAAAGAGTGTCATCAGGAGAAGAAATAATCTTCTGAAGTCTTTCTATGACCCCACTGCAGGATATTACATAAGAAGAAAAAAAAGCATATTTTGAATCCATTCAATACTGTATTTCTGAATGTGTAAATAGATTTCCCAGAAGTTTTATCACATTGTGGTACCTGGAGATCATTTTTAGAGGAGCAACTTGTCACTGTGAACTGTCTGCAGCTTCAGTCAGCAATGCTGTGTGAAAATTAAATTGCACTGTAATAAGAAAAGGAAGAGTATATGGGAATTGAAAGCATCAGAACTCATCCCCTCAAAACTCACTTTCAGATTCTATTTTTATGCACCTTTAAGACCGTATTTCCAGGGTGTTCTTTTTCTTGCTTATAATTCTATATTAAAAATAATTCTTAAATTACACGAGCATCTCAAGGAGGATCTAAGTAGCTGATTGCACTGATGGAACACTGAAATTGGTTACACACAAAATAGTGTCAAATTACCTAAATAAACCAACATAAAACTTAAAAAAAAATGTTTTCAGAAGTATATTTTTCAAATTTAATGTGTTCCTTCCCTTAATCAAAGTGAACTGTCCTTACAATACCTATATTCTGTGATATCACTGTGTAAAGTCATTAGAATATGAAAGCATAACATGTATAAGTGATAAATGTCACAATAGTATTTGTTTTCATATTTCAAATATATTAAGAAACACAACTTCCTTTTCTATTCATGCCTCTTCCTCTAAAACATAATTTAAGCAGCACATTGAAATCGCCAAGTAATTTTCCACAATCAAGTTCAGGAGAGATATCAAGATGAAACTATGTTTTTCAAGAGATTTCTTTATTACATCCAAAGAAATTCAACAAAACCTTACAAAAATGGTTTGAGTGCCATCATTTTAGCTTTAAAGGTACGATGGGAATAATTATACACACTTGTCTTAGCAGCATGAATAGGACACATAAACGTAGAAAACAACTCCAGAGAGCTCATCAAAGAACTGGAGGCAGAAAACAGGCTTATAATCACTTTTATCCTAGCCTTGACAGGTGACGTAGATTCCAGTCCTAGCAGTGATATTTCTTAACTGCTCGGAATGTGAAAATAGACGTTGGAACTACTGCAATTCAAGTGTTCATCTATAAAATTATTCTGCTTTTCTAGAACACCTTCGTGCCTGTGCTGCTATGTTGCAGATTACCTACAAATGCCCTGGCTGAATGGATGGCAATGTTTACTATGCATCAAGCCCTTCAGTATCCTCAGTCTCAGAAAAACGCTATCTTACATGTTAAAGGCTAAGCTGCAGTATTCAGATGAAACAAAGTATCATTTTGTTTGAAAGATGCCTCCAGTTCTGCACAAACACAGAGGAAACTGTCAAAACACAATCTAGGTGCCACAGTACAGCTACAAAACGCTTTAAAAACCCCTTAAAAAGCATGGAGGATGATTCATCAGACCGTATAAGAATTTCACTTACATAAGTGCAAGGTAGAGACTTGAATATGATTTTACATTTATAAGAGATTTATATTTAGCAAGCAGAATTAATTTTCATTCAACTAATTCCATCCTACATTATGGCATCAATTAGTTTACCTTTTGTTACGAAAGGATTTGGCAGATATAAGGGCTTTGTCTGCTTTGGGGAAATTATTCCGTCCCCATTACAGTGATCAACTTTCTCTCATTAACTGAGGTCCATTTCAGGTACATCTGAAGTCCCATTTCTGACAAAAAACTTAAATAAAATAAAAAGCCTCCAAACTAATAATAAACTCTTCTTGTTTAGTTTTAAAGTGAAACCTGGGTTTGCAGAATCTATTTTTGCAAGACTCAGTTTTAGCAGGATTCTGCCTCTACTCATTCTTTAATTGGATATATATCTCATTTCTGTCACTTCTTTAGGGATTAAAATATATTTGCCAGTGAGATTCAAAATAAACCACTTTTATGATAATTCAATATTTAATCTCTGTGCAATTGACATCTAATTGTTATCAACATTTAATTGCATGGATTATTAAAGATCCCTTTTGTTAAAGAGCTTGCAGTACAGGGCAGTAATATTCAGACCACACCTCCCATGTACCCTCACTTTAGGATCCAAGTGCTGTCACCTGAAAGAAGATGATTCCTACCCTAGGTGTTGTAAGTAAGTGTTCAGTGAGAGTTTACTCCTGCTGTTTACACAGACAGCCTATACAGGCTCCCCGCCTATGACAGTGCAAAAACTACTTCAGTGCCTGTAATGTGCTTGACCTACACATAATTGTAGACAAATGTAAAAAAATTACTGAATTACTGATTAATTATATTATACACATGCTTAGATATGTATAATCTTCCTACTAGGTAAATTCTGCGGGTTGCATCTGCTGTGTCATGTTGGAAATGAAGAATGGAACAACCAAAGAACAACATCTTTGGTCTTCAGATGTTCCCTTCAGCCTGTGTGGGGTACTAGTGAAGCACTTGTGTGATGGTTTGTTCAACACAGCCTGGGCATTCTGGACAAGAATGAAATGTTTTGAGGGCCCTTTGAGCTGTGGAGCACAGAGTTCTCTCAGAGCTGAAGAGGAAGCTTATTACTTGGAAAACATATCTTTCTCTCCTCTGGTCTCATCAAATACTCAAGTCCCAGTCATCTTTCGCCCTTTCAGCTTTTTCACATGCAACTTTTTCACATTTGTGGTGTTCCTGCCCCCCCAGGCCTATACTGCACTCTGCAGCTCAGCCTTGTTGCCTGGCAGTGAAGACAGCCCAGCTCTTCATTTGGAAGCCTGTCCAGAGGACAGTGTGGTGAAGCCCTGTGCTGGTCAGGAACACAGTGTTGGCACAGGAGCATGGTTGTCAGGTTGCACTTTGGAGTCTGGTCTGTAGGCTCACCATTACTGCGATCTCCTGATGTCACATGTCTTTTGCACATCTTTTGGGATTTCCAAAGGATAGTTGTGTTCAAGAAGACACTGTGTTTTTTCTCCTATGTTATTCTCACAAGGAGGAGCTTTAAGACTGCCAACACGTAGGCTGGGGGGACAGGAGGAGTTTCTCCCTTCTCTCCCACAGGACAGGACAGGACGTAGCGTGTGCAAGATCCCAGCACGCCAAGGAAAGAGACACAAACAGGCTCCCCCACACTGACCTGTGTGAGACTGACACCAAAACACCCTCAGGCCCCCAAACTGTATTTGTGGTTAACACAGAACCTAAATGGGGATTTATGTTTTGGTGAAGGACGTGGTTAGGTTTTGGAGAGCTTGGTATTGTTATAGGGCCACTACATCATCATCATCATCATGGCTAGGCTTCGCAAACGAAGATTTGGGAAGGGCTCTACCCACGCTTGCTGCAAGCGCGCTGATGGCTAAAGAGGCCGATGCGAGATAGGCAAGTCCAGTTGCAAAAGGCACAACACAGAGTCTCCATAGGTGGTATTGGCGAGGCACAGTTCTTTCAGTGTTGTCTTTTTTCCTCCAGACTGATTCTGCGTGCGTTCTCAAAGGAATCAGCAGCGTTATGGATGGTGTGTCTCCATGCCTCCCGATTGGAGGCCAAAGTGGACCATTGATGGTAGTCAATATGGCCAAGGCTGAGGTATTGTTTCAGGGAGTCTTTGTATCTCCTCTTTGGGGCTCTTCTCTTGCGGCAGCCGGTGGCAAGTTCACCATAGAGCACAATCTTAGGGAGGCGGTGATCCTCCATCCTGGAGACGTGCCCTGCCCAGCGCAGCTGCGTTCTCAGCAGCATGGCCTCAATACTGGTGACTGCTGCCTGTTCAAGGACAGACACATTGGTCACGTAATCAGACCAGTGGATGTTCAGGATAGTGCGGAGGCAGCGCTGATGGAAGCGTTCGAGGAGACGCAGATGGCGGCGGTAGATGACCCACGATTCAGACCCATATAAAAGAGTGGACAGCACAATGGCTTTATAGACACTAATCTTGGTACTTTTCTTCAAGTGTTTATTGTGCCAGACTCTTTTATAGAGTCTTCCAAAGGCACTGTACGCCTTTGCTAGCCTGTTGTCTATCTCTTGGTCAATCTTACCATCTGAGGAAATGATGCTTCCCAGATAGGTGAACTGCTGGACTGACTTGAGTTCTGATTCACCTATGGTGATGCGGGGGTGATGGAAGGCTTCCTGAGGTGCAGGTTGGAAGAGAACTTCTGTCTTCTTCAAGCTGACCTCCAGCCCAAAAAGCTCAGCAGCCTCTGCAAAGCAGGATGTTAAGCGCTGCAGAGCTGCTTCTGTGTGAGCAACGAGGGCGGCATCGTCAGCAAAAAGAAGCTCCCGGACAAGGTGATTGAGGGTCTTGGTGTGGGCCTTCAGTCTCCTGAGGTTGAACAGGCTTCCATCAGTACGGTATCGGATGTAGATGCCAGGGCCCCTCCATATTATACAATAAATATTATGTGGTCACTACATCAGGGTACTGCAAATTAATATTACTATAGTAACTTGATATTATACAGCTTTTTTTTTTTTTTTTAGCTGTAACTACATGACGCTTCAGCATGTTATCAGCACACTTATAAAACACCAAAACTAATCGATCTCAAGCGGGTTCTCAGCGAGAGCAGCTGTGACGCCTAGCTTCGTCGTTCAAACAAGCCTCATAAATGCACAACTCAGGCGCCCGGTTTAAAGGAACCACAAAACTTACCGAGCGCCACCAACGACACGCCCCATCCCGCCCCTCCCCTCAGCCCGCGGCGCACGCGCGCTGCCCACGGGGCTGGCCGGCCGGAAGTGGCGCGCGCAGGGGGCGTGGCCACGTGCCGCGTGGGGCTGCTAGGGCGCGTGGCGCGCGGCAGGATGGAGGCACAGCTGGAGGTGGTGGAGAGGCTGGAGAGCCTGGGCCTTGGGCACCGCACCGCCTGCACGGAGCCCGCCGGGGAACCGCCACCCAGCACGGACGAGGCACCGGGCCCTCCGGAGGAGGCGCCGGCCTCTGCTGAGGACGCTCCGGCACCGGTGCCTGCGGAGGAGGCACCCGCACCGGCCCTGGCCCAGGCCCCTGCGGAGGAGGCACCGGCCCTGGCCCAGGGCCCTGCGGAGGAGGCACCGGCCCTGGCCCAGGCCCCTGCGGAGGAGGCACCGGCCCAGGCCCCTGCGGAGGAGGCACCGGCCCAGGCCCCTGCGGAGGAGGCACCGGCCCAGGCCCCTGCGGAGGAGGCACCGGCCCTGGCCCAGGCCCCTGCGGAGGAGACACCGGCCCCGACCCCTGCGGAGGGCTGTAGGGAAGCCCAGACCCCGGTGCCCCCGGCCACGGAAGGGCTCCGCTCGCCGCCCGCTCGCCCCGCCGTGCCCCCGTGGGACTCCGACAGGTGGGTTCGGCCCCGGCGCGCCCCGTGGGTCGCTCCGTGCTCGGGTAGGCCGGGCCACTGGTCCTGTGGCCGAGCGCCCCAGAGCCCCGTGTGCGGGCCCGCCGCCTCCCCCGCCTCGGTGCTTCAGCCTCTGCAGCGCTGTCTTTCCCGTTAAAGACGGCAGTATATTTCATCGTGAGCCTTACTGTTGCATTAGGCCTCCAAAATAGCGCCTGTGCAGGTGTAGGATTTAATTAAAACATGAGGTGGGTGGTGGTGGCCTGAAGAGCGGCTTGGGCCATCGTGGCTGTGTGCGGGTCTGGCGGGACGTGCTCCTCACCGAGTGCCCTACGGCACCTGGGGCAGCACACCTGCAGTGTTACTGCCCAAAGAACCTGAATGTGGGGTTCAAGGTGAAGCTTCTGCGGATTGTACCTCGTGCTCTGATGGCATCTCATTGGGAAAGCTGGTTCTCGACCTGTATGTTCTTTATAAAAAAGTTCTTCTGTCTAATACCTGAGTCAGTGCTTTGATGTATAGTTGGTGAAAGGCACCTTTGGTTTGGTGTAAGCTCTGTTGCAGGGTTAGAAGCCTGCAATTTTGGCAGTTTCAATGAGTTTTGTGTTCTTGGGCCAGTGCAGCAAGATGGGTATGTGCTCCTTTTAACTAGTGGCGGCTGAAGTAAAATCTTGAGAATCTCCTCTTAAAGATACAAAGCTACATTAACAGTTAGTTTGTTAAAGTTTGACTTTAGAAATAATTTGGTTGGTTCAAGGTTTTCCTTGAATACCATCAAGTGATGGAGAGTGAAATTCCTGACTTTCATAGGCTTCACCTATATGTAGTGCTTTTTATGTCCGAAACCTGTTGCACTGATGAAAATTAAAGGTAAAATTTTGGTAGCTTTGACTTAGCTGTTTATATGTACCTCAGTCTTCAGCTTGCCTTTTTTTTTTTTTTTTCCTCCCCTGATTGGTAGACTGACTTTTTTTGCGTGTTTTTTTGGTCTTTCTGTGGTATTGATTTTGCTCCAGGATGTTCCTATTTGGCTTTTTCAAAAGCATTGTTTGGAGAGGTGCTCTTATTTCTTGTAGTTACTATGAGCATTTGTTAGAATAAAGAATACAGCAACAGAACTGAAAGGCATCCATTTACTTGTCTACTATGGTATTACAAGAATCTAGATTTTTTTT
>VWZG01005224.1:40719-103950 GCA_013396735.1 Grallaria varia
CTTCAGAAGTGATGAAGTGATGAATAGTTTTAGTGTGATAATGTATTCTGAACATTGACTTGATGTTTTCAGGAACTACCTCCTGTTGAAGACTTATCAATAATTCTGCCAGACAATGTTGAACTGAAGGTCTTTGGGACAGTGTCCAGCATCATTGAGCAGCTAGGTAGGCAAATTATATTTGCTTTGTTTTAATTTAATATAATTTCTGTATAGCTCTGTGTTAATTGTGTACTTAACTGTTTGTTCCTTCAAAGTGCCAGTACTGCAGCGTTGGATTTCTGGGGTTAGTGGGTTGCTGAATGAGAACTCAGATTAACAAATGACATTTGTGTTGAATTATCTTTTAGTTGGCTTACATGATAGTAGTACTACTACGCTTGTGACTTTCATGTTTAATTTTTTCATTAAAAAGCCTTTTTTTCCACATTGTATTGTGATTTTTATATTGATTCTGGTAACAATAATTGTATTTCAAGAAAATTTTTCAATTGTATGAGCTATATTTGAATATATAGAAGCTGTATAACTGAAAGCACAAATGTAGGACATTGCAGTCCAAAGTGCTTGCTGGTTAATATACAAGGACAGGAAAAAGACTTGTTTCTTTAGCAGTGTAGGTTCTTTTCTTAAATTTATTTTACTTACTTTTATCTTTATTCATCCCACTTCTGGCACCTTGATCAGATGAAAGCTGCCCTTGTCAGCAGACGTAGGATAGTATGACTAACATGGTCTATAGGAGCTGGAGGGTAAGTGTAATAGGATTTATATACACAACAGATGTAAGTTCAACTGCAGGCAATAGTCATTTAGGGATCTTTTTGGATCTGCATGGAACCTCAGTATTTGATATATGAAATCAAAGTCTTGCTGAAACTACTATTATTAAAATATCCATAGTATTTTTGTACTTAAGCTATTTCAAGTGTTCTATTCTGTGTGAACTGCTTTCAAAGCAATTTGCTAATGAAAATTAGAAATTAAGTTCAATTTTGAAGTTAAAGTGTGTATGTTGAATGGAGTATAAAAGAAAACAAGTAGCCTTTGCTATTAATTTTTCTTTTATTGTTTAAGACTTCACATAATACAGGCAATTCTGTTACGGTATTTTTATTCGTGGTGTTAGTTTGGAGTTAGATTTGATTTCATTCATTTGCAAGAGGCTGCTTTGAGGTTGTGAAAGGTAGTGATTGGTTCTTTTGTTCTACTTTGCCCTTTCTTGCTTATTGATAGTAATGGGCTGTCAAGAAGGCTGTCTTCAGCTAAAATGGTAGTTCGAAAACAAGTTTAAGAAAAAAGTTGAATCATCTTATTTTTGGTCTGATATGTGAAGGTATAAACAAAGCTATCTTAAAGACTTCAGTTTTGAAAGCTGTCCTTAAATTTAATCCTTACTGGTGACTATATTTTCAAATCCTGTCAGTTTACTGGCAGATGAATTCTTCAGTCTGCATCTTTCTTCATGTAATGAAAATATAGGTAGTATTGAATTCAGATTTGTTGGTGAAAGTTAAAAAATGAGCTAATGATCATAATGAAATAAAGCTGTAAGAACGGCATAAAGCCCCAGGATATCTGTGATTATTTTCCTACCTTTACTACCTTGCTTTATGACTTCTTTCTACGTATTTTAATTTCTTTTCAGTTTTTCTGAAAAAGGTGTTTGAGTGGCAACTTTATATGATTTGTGGCTATATTAGGGACCCTGCCAGCTAACTGGGGATTGGTTTTTGATTTTTGAACTAAATTGATACTTCCGTATACCAGGTATCTAGGTAAAGTTCCTCCTGAATATAAAGGAACACCTGGTATTTCTGTAGATTGAAGCAACAAATGTGGACTAGTACCAAAGAAGAGAGCTATCTACTGTAAAGATTTCAGTAAAGAGTAAGCTCTTTATATTTCTGAATCTGGAAAACCTAAAAAGCCTGTATATCAAATCATGTATTTAATGGAGGAAGAACATGCTTTTATGTCCCTTTCAAAGTGTTTAATTCCACTAAGTGTTAAGTTTTCGTATTTTGAGCTCTAGAATGACATGCTTACTCTGAGCATTCATACCGTCATTACTCATTTATTAGGCCCATATGTAGTATGAGACATGACGTGAAATTACAGAAATGTGTTTCAGATTGTGTATGTGCATACGTAAACAACACCATCGGTTGCTACCGTGACTTAACTGCCAGACAGCTTTTGTGTTCTGGTTCTGATTCTTAAGACTTTCTAGGGAAAGCTGTAGTGAATAGCAGTCTCCGTTCTTTTTTATGAGGAGAATTTGATAAGAAGGCAGAATATACACCTGCATCTGCACTCGAAAGCCCCTCAGATTACTGTTTCTGTGCATTTCATTAAGAAACATCCTGGGTTAAATAGAAAGGGTGTCTCGCACATACACGTCTGAGACTTCTCTTTTGTACCTATCATCTGGTCTCCTTTCTGTATCCCAGAGAACAATAATTCTGTAAACAATGTAAATATTGCCATTCATATATCACTGGAGAAAGGCTGTATGATTTTAAGTAGTTCCGTGTGTACGCAGGAATTTTTGATTGTAGCACTATGAACTTTAGTAGACAAATAATGGTGTGGTTTAAGTTTTTCTACAGTTAACTGCATGCTGTTAAAACATTGAGTTCTAATTGTTTTTTTTTCTTTCCATTTTAGTAATAATTGAATCACTGAGAGGCCTACCTCCAGTAAATGAGGAGAGCATAATTTTTAAAGAAGATCGGCAAGCAGCAGGAAAGGTGTGTAAAGTCAAAACCTGTTATTCTAATATAAAATGGTCAGGAGATTGTTCCAGGTGTAAAAGATTTGGAAGCATAATGGACACAGAAGAAAAGAGATTCGGCAAGAGGAAGGATTACTAAAGATATGGGAACTTTCCACATATGAAGAACAGTAGCTGGGGAAATAACGCTGTCAAAAAAAAATGTTGTTAGTAAAATTAAAGCATGAAAGGTACTTTATGCGGCATTTTGAAAATATATTGAACTTCTACAATTAAATTATTTGTGGTGGTTTATTTAAACACTTTAATTTTGTTTCTTTCAGATATTTGAGGTATTTGGTCCTGTGTTACATCCATTTTATGTGTTAAGATTTAACAGCTCTGAGCATATAAAAGAAAAAGGTATTAATGTGCAAGATAGCATGTATTTTGCTCCATCAGTGAAGGACTTCACCCAGTATATATTTGCAGAGAGACTAAAACAGTGAGTCTGATTTCTTTTCTAATCTGGTTATAATGTGTTTTGTAATATAGCTAAAAATACTGAATTAAAGTTTAGTCTAGAGTGATATTGCTACTGAACTGTTTATTTCCTTTAGATAGTCTCAACTGTGTTGTAATTACAAGATTGTACTGTTTTGCCTTTCAGAAGAATACAAAGTAGCTGTAAATTTCAAGATTTTAAAGTGCTATAAAGTTTAGCTTGTTACTCAATTTAATATATTAACCTTACTTTTTTTTATCATAACCAGAAAAAGGTTTATTGATACTTCCTTCACACCCTCTCACACACATGTACATAAAACAGTTTTGCAAGCCGAACTGTCAGCATTTTGTTATTCTTCTGATTCTTGTTTAGTTTCAAAACTGATAATACATTGTTTGCCTTCTGAGTAAGTTTGTATTTATTTTCTATTTTCATTTCATGTTACAAGGCCAGAAATTAAGTTTAATTATCGATAAGTTTGTTATATAGTAGGTGGGTAAAACTTCTAGATAAAAATTACCTAATGTAAATTTGGGAAAGAGGAGGGATTTGAGTGGCAGTGTAGTGTGATGTTCAGAAACTTCTGAGTGCTGTTTGTGTATCCCAGCCTGTCTGAGGAAAGTAGCAGCTATGAACATGACTTGATGCCATTTAAAGGGAAATATAGTCAAAGATACAGACTAAGTAGTAAAGCATAATAAATGACAGCTAGATATTAATGTTCTAATTATTGGTGAATAATTTTCTGAAATAACTATAGTCCTTTGTCATGCAAGTGACTTAGTCTCTGTTTATTAGGATTAGTTCTCAGTTTCTTGTCTGACCTGGGTTGGTTAATTGTCTGCATTCATTATGACTCTGCCTGTAATTCATACTGAATGGGGTTTTTTTCTGTAGTCAAGCATGTTTGGCTAGGCCTGCAGGAGTGNATAGATCACTTTCTTGTTCTGGTACTTGTTTTTCTGCAGCATTTTGATGCCATCTGGTCTTTGATTTGTGCTATTAAACTGTTGCTTAGCACAGTAACTGCACAGACTTTAATCATTTGCTTACTGCATCAATAACTGTGTGCTGTACTCAGCATCTGAGATACGAGACTCACGTTTTAGTTTGTTGCATGCATTGAGATTCATTTTGGAAATAACATTTGTCGTTTGGTAGTATTCCATTGTTGTATGTGGCAAAAAATTGAACCTTAGGCAAGATACTTCAGACTTCCGTGGCTTGTGAGCACAGCTGAACAGACATTGTTTCTTGCCTCAATTAAAATGAGCAGTGTGAACACCTGTGTAATTTGACATGACCCATAATTTCTGAATGGTGTGACTAAAGGTACATTGCACTGAAATTATTTTATTTCTGGGTTTTCTCAATATAATTTCGTAAGCTCATGTGAGGCATTTGGTGCTCTTTGTTGAAGATGCTTTTTCACAAAGTAGACATCATTAAAAATGGATTTAAAAAATCTGATTTCTGACCTCTGCTGTATTGTCTGTGTGAAGAAACCAAGATGGCATGGATAGTAGAAAAGTTGAGCTTTGGTCAGTGCTTCACAAGAAGGCTTTTGAACTTCAGCAGAGTGCAAATTTGATGACCAATAATTCTTACTTTCTGCTTTTTATTAGTTTGACTGTGCAAAGCAGATTGTGGAGTATTAAAGGCTTAGAGTTTTTAAACTGCTGCTGAAAACTCTGGTGGTACTTTGAAAATGAAAGGAATCAAGATAAAGATCTGAAAGAAACATTGTTTGAAGCTTTTTCTGAAATCTGAAATGCAATCTGCTTGCATTATACAAAGTTGCAATGCTATGAATAAGCCTTACACTTTATAGAAAAATAAAGTGTAGTGTAAAACTTATTGAATGCAAAACAATTTGTTGCTAAAAGTAGATAAGCTCATGTTTTTTCATGATTCCTCTGAGTCACCTTTTGTTAGACTTCCACATCTTCAGAAATATCTGACTGCAGAAGTCAAAGAAATACTATATTGTTCTTTACAGAAGATTACTAAGTTCCTTGTAGAATGAAAAGTGGTTTGTGTTCTGCTGAAGTGGGGAAGGCTACTTTGGGAGAGTGAGATAAGTTGTGTGAACTTAAAAGGTTTAAATTTTGCAGTCAGTCATTGCAGTGAACTGCCTCAATTCAGATTCAAAACAATTTAGGAGAATATTGATAAAAGCTTAATAGTTGCTGTATGAAATGCTCAGTCATCACTTAAAGTAGGAAGATTTTTCCAGTGAAGTATGTTGACACATACATTACTATTCATTTAGAAACAATGCTGAAAAGCAAAAGCCTCTCTGAAAACAGGCAGCTCTTGATGTAGAACTGATACCTTGAAAGTATTGCCCTTCCTTTATGTGGATTATCTAATTTGTGTTTTGTGTTGTTTTTCTCTTTTAGGGAAAAAGGTTCAGATGCATCGTGGAAGCATGACCAAGAACCACCACCTGAAGTAACTATAGTGGACTTTTTTTGTTTATTCTTTTTGATTACTCAAGCTGTATCTAGAAAAAATTCTATGCGGAGTGACTAATTAGCAGGCTTTTTTTTTTCTTTTTTCTTTTTTTTTTTTTTTATTTTGAATGCAGACAGGAGTTGGATGTACTTCTTTGAAAGAAAAGTTCATGCTTTTCTTGGAGAAGTCTCATAGTGAGTGTAAAAAGCACTACCTGTCTTTTTCTTCTTGCTTTTTGCAATTGGGAAAAATGTATATTTTTCGTTCACTTCCGCTACTCTTTCAGGCAGTTCTTCACCCAGTGCACCATGAGCCTGCTCATCCTGCAGTTGGACAATTTATCCAGAAGGATGCTTTGAGGGGCAGTATCAAATTTTCTTCAGTCCTCATCTGAGACTGATTGATCTGGCTTGAAGGAGAGATGTTGTGACATGAACTTTTCTGTGCTCAAAGATAGGTCCTGTAATAATGTATGTTTGTCAACCCAGAACATTGCTTTTTTCTTTGTAGTGAGGATGATACGTTTTGAAATACAGTTTTTTCATCCCACAAACTGAACTGAGCTGAGCAGTGTTAACTTCTCTCAAAGAATGCTTCTCTGTCAGTTCTGACTGTAAATTGCCTTCCTTTCTTGGTGAGACATATCTCACAGAGAATCAAAATTTGAGAATTGAAAGTGTTGGTTAAGAATTGGACTGTATGTATGTGATCAGTGAAATTTTGAAAGACTGTGTACTTAGAAACTTTCAGCTAGTCTTAGCTTTCTTTTGTTCAACAATTTTCTAGTGGTGATGATACAAAATTAGCTTACTGGCTAATGATGAGCTCCTTTATTGTTTCTTAGTCATATTTTAAAAGCTGTTCAGGAGATAAGCTTGTAAATATGTGATTTGAGTTTGTAGGAACCTAAGAAACTGTAAAATTTGGCTAAATACAATGAAACAGTCAAGTATTCTGCAGATACAGATTAGTTGCTTTTTCCAAAGTTTGGGGTTTTTTAAAATGATTTTTCTTAATTCTACTTACAATACTATTACGTTCAGGGTAGAATCTGAAATTACAGGGGGAACTTCAAATTTGCTGTACTTTACTATAGGAAGGAAGAAAGCTTGAACAAAATGACAGCAAGGGTGGGCAAACTTGCTTGCTTTTTATGACATATTTGTTTTTGTAGCTGTTCTGATTTTCTGATCTGTGTGCTCTGTTTTGGAAAAAACCGCATCTAACATCTTGTAATTCCTAATTAGAATAATCTCTGGTTAGTTCCAGCAGTTAGAGTGTACACCAGGCTATCCAAACTGTGACAGCTGATGAGCTGATAGAAAGTAGCTTTTGCTGTGAAGGTAATAGCTATTGACAAGGGCGCATATTAAATTTTACACTACTGATGCTTGAAATTGTCTCTTACAGCCAGACTCTTTTAGAGATCTCAGCTTGCAACTAAGTATATAACTTTTCTGGCCAGCCCCTATGGTAAACTGTGTGCAATTGCTCAAGTCACTTTTTTTTGTTGATACTGTGAAGCTTTATTTTTGTATGAATGTTGAATTAACCCACATTAGGCCTTTTTTGCTTGCTACTTAGAAGTATATGGTAAGCATTCCTGTTCTGGCAGGTTCTTAATTAGCCCAGTTTAACTGTAAACCCACTAATACAACCTCTCCCAGCCTGGTCCCTGAGGTCATAGGATGACAGTGTGATCTCTATCCTGCAAGGCTAGCAGGATCAGACAACTGCAATTTTTCTGTGATGCAGCTTTTATGGAATGTTACGTGGAAATTAGGTAGCAATAAATGGTGCCCTTTGCTGTTCATTATTTCTGCTCTACTGAAGTATGGTCTGTTGAATTCCTTAGAAAAAGTGGGGGTTAGTGAAAGATTTTATGTCATGGTGTGTGTAATCTTTCTCTATTCCTTGTGGGTTTTTTTTGAATAAGTATGTAATCTAGTTACGTAGAAGAGGAAATGGTTGCATTCAGAATTAAGTTGTATGAGGCTTTCCTTTTAGCATTGTTCTGCCACAGTGTTTTTGGGATGCATACTTTGTGATATATAAGATAGATAAGATATACTATACAGATATATAAGAAAGCAGCAAACCCCCTACTTTTGGGAGTAGTGGAGGGGAGAGTGGAAACAAATCCTACACCTTTTAAGTTGGGAATCTGACATTTCTTGCCTGTCACTGATAACTTTTCCTCACTCTAAATGTAAGCTAGGATTTAAAAGGTAGCAAAACATTGTATAACAAGAAGAAAAATGCAGTGACATTAAATCTGTTGTAAATGACTGTGTTCCTCAAAGGTGAAAATTCCTTTGGAATAACATTGCTATTTCAAGTTTAACAGGAATGGTATTATTAAATATACGACAGAAAATTCCAGTTTAGTGACAATTTTAGACTAGAGATATTTTTTTAATATAGTTTAACTGTGCTGAATTACATATTGGTTGCCAAGTTAATTTTTTACTTTTTTCAAAAGTTCTTATGTTAATTCACCTAGTTTGCAGTCTGCCCTTCAAGAACTTTTTCTTGGCAGTAACTAGCCAGCCCCTTCAGAGATTCCTAATTTCTTTCTTACTAACATCTCGGCACTCAAAAATTTGTGCTCAGTACTTGAATGTTGCTCTTTTCAGAAAAATTCAGGAAACTAAATTAACTAAATTAATTGTCTCAGAGAAATTTTTAGAGTGCTAAGTTTTTTCTTGTGTTGAGAAGCCAGCTGATTTATTTTTTTTTGATCAGGCCTTGGATTTCAGTGATGATGAAAAGGAAAGAGAGGCAAAACAGAAGAAAAAGAGGCCTCAAAGTCAAGAAAAGAAGAAACTAAAATCAGAAACAATTCTGTCAAGTGAGTAAATGCTATGGGAGAATGCTTTTTGTCTGAGTTTGGAATGTGTGTATATATTTGTCTTAATGATTATTTTTTCATACAGTTGATCGGTATTTCTGTGTTTTCTGAAGTTGTATTTGTGAATTTGTGGCTATGTGCTGGTTTTTTTTTAGAAGAAAAAAAAAGTTGTTTTCTGTTAGAAACCCTGTGGAAGGGAGGTGGTATAGCAGCAGAAACAGCTGTTAGGAGAGAGTCAAAGGCTTTTTGAACACTGTCAGACACGCAGTATGGATACAGAACAGGTGCCACCATTTGGAGTTTCGACCTTGCTTATTGCAGGGATTGTTAGGGCCCAAGTTCGCCTTAAGCCTTGAGTGCAGCAAGAAGATAGGGGAAGGCCATGTGCAAGTTTTAAAGACACTTTGGCAGTAAGGGAGGAGACACAAGTCTTAGATGGGGAATTTGTTCCTCTGTCTGAAAAAGAAGCTCTTCCTTGCCTATGGCATATAAATACTCCTCTAAAAAAAAATCATGTAGCTTGCTGAGAACCTCTCTGTTCATCTGCTGCAGTCACTGGATAAACGAACCTACGTATAGTTTTTCTTAATATGAATAGGCTTCTTCACTTTCCTTTCTCCTGCTATTGCCATACCTGTTCCAGGTGTGTGCTTGAATCTATGCTCTCTTTACAATAACCAGATTTTCTTATCTCTTCTCTCATACCTCTCTACTTACAAGAATTTTTTGCTTTTTAATTGCCATTTTGGTTGAACCATTTGTGTTGCATCCTCCTTTTTCTGTTCCCGGTGGTCTGCTTCTGATGCATGTTTTTGGTACCACTCTGTTTAAATACTGCTGGCTCAACCCTTACCCTCTTCTTCCACTGCTCACATACCGGATTTCTTCAACTGTCTTCAATCTCTCATTGATTTTCTAGGACAGCCTCCTTCTGTGAGTTGGCTGCTCTTCCACTGTAAAGCTGATTTTACATTGCACCCCACTCAGACCCTGTTCTCTTGATCTGGGAAATCCGTAGCTGTCCTTTTATGCTTTTTGTACAGTACGACATCCCTTGTATCATTTAAATGAAGCTGCGATCTTTATTTAAGGGCTTTAAAAGAACTTCATTTAGGGCTTTTGCCCTATGGTTTTGACAGTTTTGCCATAAAATCTGAATTATGCTGCACTTTCTCTTAATTGCTGGTGATTTTCTCCTGGTTTCTGATTATCTAGCTTGTGGCATGTTTTCCACCACATCCCTGTTCTTTTAGCTTATTGCAGACCTGTCTTTGTCTCAGGCTTGCTGAGGCTGGTGCTGAACTATGTTCCGTAACTGAGAACACAATAGGAGGAGCTGTCACGCTCTGTCAAGGAAGATGGATTATGATTTGTTGGGTGTTTTTTGTAAATAGCATGGTATAAATTGAAATTTGCTGTGGCTATAGAATTAAATAACAAGGATATGTGTCAAATTGAGACACGAACTCAGTCTCAGATGGCATTTTACTTGGTTGCATCTTTGTAAAACTCTGAATATATTGAAATTGTCTCATTGCAGTATTTGATAGGAGAAAAATGAACAAAAATACTTATTCAAGTACTTTCACTGTGGTGCTTCCAAGAGGCTTGCTTGTACTAAAGGAGCCTTAAGTCCTAATTTCCCCTGAAAATTAGTAAGAATTTTGGTATCCAATTACCTTTCCAGACTTAGCTTTTCAAAGGTGACAGTGTTTCTGTGTAGTCTAGTGCCAAGGATTAGGTTCATACAGGTTTTTAAATTTCAGTGATTTTATGTGGTGTTATATCCCTGAATACCTTGTTGCTTCCAGCCCTGGTGTTTCAGTTTAAATTCTGCAACTTTTTGAGTATCTTAGCAGCTCTTTGGAACATTTGCAATATTTTGGTGCTCTGTATTTTATAGCCCTTCTCCCATGAAAGCTCGTATGATTTTTATATAAAGGGGCACTACATTTGTTACGAACCTTAAATATATGCTTACGATGACCTGTAAATGGAAAAATTCATCCTAGAAAGATGAATGCTGAAAACTAATTGGCTGAAGGTACAGGCTGTTGTTTCACTGGTGGAGTAAGTTAATTTTATTAGTTTGAGGATGAATAATTTCAAGCCATTTGTGCCCTGTGCCTGTGCTGTAATACCAGTGCAGGACTGAAAGCTGTATACCCCCTCAGGGTAATGCAGTGTTGATAGATCTTTAGTTTTAAAATGTGTTGCTTTTAAATCTTGTTTTAAATGAAAGCTTCCAAAATACTCAAATTTTGAGTGTTCCTAGGATTCATTTATATGAATGAAAAGGCTGGAGGAAAAGAATGTGAAATTTCTTTTTTAATGACTGAATTTGCAGCCCTTAGGATCATCCTTTTTATGTTCTCTAATCAATCAGGATGAGTTACTAAACAGTAGACTTGCCAGTATTATTTTGTTGTTTACATGTTAGTTGCAAGTCGTCTTTGTTGATTAGAATACTTTTCAAATTTCCTTGACTACAGCTTGGAAGATTCATGAGGACTAAACTTGATCTTTCTAAAATAATGTTACAATTGTGTTTGTGGGTTTTTTTGTTTCATTGGTTTTTAGGTGAGAATAAAGGACTTCATCAGTCAGTGCAACAGCCTGCTTCCAGCTATTCAAGGGGATACCGTGGCAGAGGGTTTTCCAGGGATTCATTTCCTCCTCCTCCACCAGGCCCTCGAAGGTTTTTGAGACCACCAGTAAGACCACCGCAGCTGTACTCTTCAAACAAGTGGATGCACCGGGAATCACCAGTATTTCCACAACCTCATAGAAAAGAATATCCAATGATGCAACGGCATCCCTTTCCACCTCCGGTCTTTGGTTCTGTCAACGAGATGCATCAGTTCCCCCCTCCACCTTCCAATATGAATATGATTTGGACAGGCCCAAACATGTACAATTCATCATACTCGTTTTTACCACCTCCGCCACCACCACTACCCCCACCTCCACCTCCTCCAGAGAGCTATCCTTCCCAGTTAAGGCCTTACTAAGTTTCCATAAATGTGTGTACAGAGCATTGCAGTATACAGGGAGGAAGGACAGGCTGCCAAGACTGTATTCCCTTATTTTGGAGATACTTTCTTTTACTGCAGCAGTAGAACAAATGCAGAATTTTGTGGAATATCCATAGAAAAATTTTTTTTCTACATATGTTTTCTGTTTAAAAAAAGAAAATCACATGGTAAAAATAACTGAATATTGAATCATGGTTTATTTTTATAGTATTTACTACTTTGGAGTGATAAATAAAAACTGTTTGGAGACTGGTATGTAGTGGTGGAAATTATTTTGTAACTTAAGACTTTATGTAAATACTGTAAAATAGTGATGAGTATGTGTCACACAGATGCTATTTTAATATTATAATAGTTGTATATTGCTACACTAAACCATTTTTCTCAGTTGCTGCAAATTTGAAACCTACTTGCATGAGAACTAAAAATCTGACATCTGAATTTTAAGCTAGGTTTGGTGCTATTTATATAAGGCATAGACCGTTATCCAACCTTTAATAATTCATTAATTTTGTATTAACTAAGACTGGGTGGTCTTTTTTTAAAATAGCTGGAGTAGCTATATCTGAAATTGGACCAGTAGCTGAATTACTCTGTCAGGTTTAATGTTCTACAGTGGATCATCAACCTATTAATGAGATGTTTCGCATTTAATTTAGAATTTAAAAAGAGCATAATTTCTCTACCTTGTCTTTACATCTAATGAAGAAATGCCTATAGGTACTACTAGAATATGTAGTCAGCCTTTCTGGGAAGAAGTCATCAGGGAGAGAGATTGTGTCATTTCAGAATTCCCTTGTTTAAATTTGTAAATGCAGATGGTACAAGATTGCTATTTGATTGTCTTACAGTAAAACTGCGTCTTTGGAAATGACAAGGTTCATCAACTCTTCCAACTTATTTCTAGGAGGAAGGTGAAACTGTTAACCAAGGACCACTTGGAACAGCCTGCATGTGTCCAAGGGGTCAGTCCCTATTAGTCCCTGTGGAAGCCACTCTGACTAGGATGGAAGACCTTGCACTTCACAGATATTTTAAAAGGAGTAGAAAAAAGTAGTTGCAGGACAGAGATTTTGAAGATTGTTTTTCCTTTGAAAAGTCCTTACTATATGTGATGATTTTTGAATCATTAAGAATCCAGTCACTTTGAAAATTGAACAGAACTGGTAGAAGTGTGCACACTATGTATTTCTATTCTCAAATTAATTTTGGCCTTGTTACTTTGAATATATAATTAAAGGCTAAGTAAGCTATGCAGGTGTTGCTTAGACTTTAATTCCAAGTAGCTTAAGAAGCAAGCAAAAATTTGATGCACAGAGGAAGGGAGTGTAATAAGAACGAGAATTTAATTTCAGGCTTTATATGTAGAACTACTGTTTCATAGGTGTGCAGCTGAGAAGGTTGTACAGATCTCAGTTTCTGGCAAGCAGGTACTGTACAGTGGCAACAAATAGTTTCAGAACAGCAGTGTCCCATTCAATGTTTAACTTGGTTCCTGCAGATTTTTTTTTTTTTTTTGGTGGTTAAAAAAGAGTGCAATTGGAGTCTGCTGTAAACATTTATGTTTCAGGGGGAAGGAGAAGGGGATGAATTTCTGGCTAAGCTGTAACCCAGCTGTTACCATTCCCAGTGATAGGTCACAGGTGTGAGTACACTCCCTACAGCCTCATGACTGGCTTTGCAGACTTACTTTGTCTGAGCTTTGCTTGGTTCACCTGGAGGTTTCTTTTTACTTTATTTGGCAATAACAGCAGTTTGTTAAGGGACCAGGTGGCTATGACGAATTTGTTTTATACCTACTGGTTTTTCTATAGTATGCACACAGGTTTTTTGCATAGGTGTTAGTGGCATGTAATTACTCTCTGTAGATGGGGTATTTATGGGTTTAATAGGATATAATAGTGTAGAGGAAGTGAGACCTGTGTAACAGAGGCTTCAAGTGGCAATGCAGGATACCATGTAGAGGAGTACCTGGGATGTCAGGATGTGCAGGACTGGCACTGGAAACCTGGGTTGCAAACTGCTCCCTACATTTTGGTTGAAGAAGAGTAAAATGCCCCATTTACAATCAGATGTAACTGAACATGCAGACTGATGAAGAATAATCAAGATGTTACAAGAGAGTTATCAAATGTGAAAGTGAGCCTGAGTCATGTATTAAGGAGGAAGAGACTGTCAACATCATATTTGGACTTGTCATGCCAATGGCTTGCTGTATGTCGCTGGCATGAAGACACATCATCAGCCTGAAAGTCCAAAAGGGTGCTTGAAGGGTAAGTGCAACAACAAGAAAAGGAGCGATGTGCTAGGAAGTGCAGGTAAAACAATCTTAATTATTACTACTGCTGTGACTTTAATATATGGTAATAATTTTTTTCTGCAGTAATTTTGATCTGGAATAAAGAATAATAATTCTTTAAGATGTTAAGATTTCTCTTAGCTATGGGAGCACATACCTTAGTATATTTTGCAAGTAACAAAACCCAACATAAAATTGAATTGTAGAATGTAATTTGACAGAAATATATTGCAGTTGAAGGTATTTTATTAATTCTTGATTAATAAAATCAATTAACTGCAGTATTGTTTTTGTATGCACTTTACTGCTTCATATAACAATTTTTGCAGGTGTTCTGCATGTAGTGAGTACAAGTCATACTTGAAGAACTTGGCTTGGAATCAACTTGAGTTCTTAGGTATGATTACTGAGTTTGAAATATTACAAGGATTGATTGCCTTCCCCCAAAATAGTGTTACACTTTATGTTCCTTGTACTGAAGAATAGGCATTGCAACCGATTGCTAGAGGAGTACCATCTTAATTTGAAAATAAAGGGAACTTTTATTTTAAAAGGAAGATCTTGATTGTAATCATTGATTATTAAGCTTCCTCATTTAGCTATTTGTCAGTGGTATTGCACAGACTGTGTCAGACCCTGCTTCAATATGCTGGATGTTTGCTTGAGAAAGCAGTATGAACCTGCAGTAATACTGGGTGGTTGGGACCTGAGGTTCTGGCAAGTTCAGTTCTTTGGGGAAGGAAAATAAAACTAGATATGCTTGATAGAAAAATGGATGCAGTGGAAATATTTCTTCTGTAACTCTTTGGTAAATGTCTTGCTCTGTCCACAAGACGTTAAAGCCTAAGCTGTAAACTTGGGAAAACTGGCCTGATAATTTTAGTGGCAAGAATAGCTAGTTTTGTTTGGCCTCAGTTATTTTTAAGTCAAGATGTTTTATAGAAATCTGTGTTCCTACCTTATATATCAAACATGTTACTACATTAAAGTGTTAGAACAATATGCTCTAGTAGGATTACAGTAACTCCTCTGGTGAGCTGCTCTCATGGTTTGGGACACCAGTTCCATCCTAGACTCAAGGACAACTTGGCAAATGAAGCACTTAAGGCATCTTCCTTTTTTCCTTCTGCAGCTGGAAATTGATCAGTAATGCACACCAGCTCAATTCTTGATCAGTGCTACTTTAGAGCAGGCTGAGCTTTTTAATCTGAAAGAATTTGGTGTGTAATGCACCCCTTTCTAGAGATACTCCAAATTAAAACAGCCAACCAGCCAGAAAATAGAAACAATGAAATGTGAATTGTGCAGATACCATGTCCTCAGCATCAATGTTTTCCCTATGTATTTTTTCTAGCTGGTCCACACATTACTAGGTGTTATTTTAACATTTAGCATGTACTGTAATAAACCTTATTTTTTTTGTAGATACTGCTTAGGCACTAATGTAGTTAATGTTTCTGATTCAGACATGCAGAAGCAGAATGACTTAAAAATCTCTGTATATTCTGACTATTGATAAGACTATTGATAATATTCAATCCTGATGCCAGTTGACAATACCAGCAAACACCTTTTTGCTAGGAATTTCACTATGACCTATGTTTCAGCAGTCAGTAAAGTGCTGGATTAGTACATTAGTACCAGAAAATATGTTGAAGCCAATGTTTTATTGATTAAAATCATTGGACTATATCTGATATATTTTGTTTAAAAACAAAGCCATCTAGCTCCCCTCTCCCCCTCCCTCAAAAAGAAATTGAAAGGGGGGGGGATGGTGGGGAACCAACTCAAAAAAAAACCAAACCAAAACAAAAAAAACCCAAAAAGCCACAGATTAAAAAAAGTGAAACAGCTTCACCTGTGAATTCATTTATGTACCTTCAATTAACCTAACTCACTACTTATGTCTGAATACTGACTGATTTTTCCAAATAAATGCTTTTGGTAGGATTACTACCATGACATTTTTACCAACTTTCACCTATTTACTGAATTGTTAGGATTTAGAATTTACTAAATTGTTGGGAGGTTAGAACTTTACAGTGTTTGCTTTCATTCAGTGAGGTATAGTTGGGAAGCCTAAAAGCCTCAATCTAAGAGTGCATTTCTTATTTTATTTACGCTTGTTCCACTCAAATGTGTATAAAGCAATTTAAACATCAGAAAAATCCAGGACAATTTTCAGATGTGACTTCCACCAGCCTTTCATCTGTGCCAAAAGTAGCAGGGATTGCTAGGCACTGTGGCACTGCGTTGGGTCAGGTGTAATTCTTCAGTAAAGTAGTATTTTCTAGTCGTTCAATATTTCTCTGTTTCTGACTCTTGTTACTTATTTTCACATTCGGCCTGGAAAGCTGCAGTAGAGCCCTATCACTTCTGTAACACTATTAGTTATTCCCCCTTTTTGGGAAATTTGACATTTCTTCATGGGTGGCTTTTCAGAGAAAGCTGAAGGCATGGGATGAGACTCAAGGAAAAGAGAACTTTAGGGAAAGATTGGATATAGTTTTTCAAAAGGCTGGGGTTTACAAATAGAAGTATGGATGCAGTAAAGTATTGGACTGTATAAACTACTGTAACTGTGGTAACATGGGAAATGGAAATCACATAGTTGACAACAGGTTTCTTAAATTTAGAAGCAAACATTTGGTACATTTGCTGTCCTTTAACTCCAGTTTGGAGAAGAGTCAGTAGTACAAAGGGAGTGAACAGCAAAAGGACAAATGAGTTTCTTAAAGGAAAATTCTGTCAAGTGAGGAGCAGAGAAGCACATGCTGCCACAGGTTGCTCTGGGCGATGATGGAGTCTACAGTCTTTGAGGGATTCAGAATTTGGCTTTGGACAAGGCCTGTGTGATGTCTTGCTTGGATGAGAGAAGTGGACCAGGTGGTCTGTGAAAGCCATCCCAGCCAAAACTGTTCTTGTCGTTACTGTCATTATTCTGGACTTTTTTCTTCTCACCAGAGATTTTTTTTTTTTGGTGTGTAGATGCTAAAAGGCGTGAATAGCCTAGCTTGAATGGCTGGTGCTCGGGAAGCCTAGCTTTTAGTTTATGCTATTGTGCCCTTTCATTATACTACAGATTTTTATATGCAAAGTATCCATGCTGTGCTAAAAATTGGACTTGCTGTGGAAGATAATGACTGCTTTCATTTCACTGGATGTAAGATGAGTTGAAGAATTTTTCCTTTATTAGTTGTTTGGAAACTAATGCTAATGAGAGTCTCAGTTGCTATCATTTTCCCTTAGGGGGTAAATCATTTGGTATTGTACTATTTATTTTGAGAAAGATGTGATGAATAACAGTATCCAAAATGTATTTTTAAAATGCAACAAAACACAAACCTTCTGAGAATTATTTTTAATGAATATTCTCTAAAGCAGGGATATTTGCCTTCGTGGAGACCCTTTTAGTAATGTGAGACTCATGCCAGAATGCATATTTGTGCCATGAAGATGAAAAAAAGAAATAAGCAAGGCTTTTTTGTAGGTTATACTTAAATGTTTCCAGGTTCCTTTTTCTATTTCTTTGCAAGTCACAGATATAGTCAGTTATTCTTGTCTAATGAATTTAGTGATGCACACAATCTGATTTAAAAGATCAATGAATCTGCACAAAATGGTCGGTGACAGGTGAAAATATGGAAAGCAGTGCCAAGGATGACAAGGCTTTTACAGAACAGCTTACCTTTCAGGGCAAATACATAATTCTGAAAACCATGAGTAATGATCTATCTTTATCTCAATCAAAGTTTATTCAGTTATTTAATGTGGATTACTCTCCATTTGTCATAAATGAAATCTGTTGTAACTAATAGAACAATATTATGGTTGATTTTCCTGTGAATTTGATGCTCCATGTTTTTTAGGTAATGTTTTGTGAAAATTTGTTAGAATGTTCTGTATGACTTCTGAGGTCTAAAATCAATGGAAATTATGAGTCATAAAATCATTGGAATTGAAAGATCATCTAGTTCCAACCTTTTGCAGTGGGCAATGATACCTTCCAATGGATCAGGTTGCTTAGAGGCCCACTCAGTCTGGCTTAATGCATAATGCTTGCTGTTTATTTGTACAAAGCCAGCTATTGATACAAAGAGACAAGAATGAGCAATTGTCACACACTCTAGCACTGAACTTGGAAACAGAATTGTCTCTGACTTTTCTGTGTCCGCCTGAGTAGCATGGGTACATGGACATAAAATAACTTGCTCCGTCAGATGCTGAGACAACTATGGGAGCAATTATTGTTATGAAGTATCTAAGTTTGTTTATATTAAGTCTCAAAGACTATTGCTTGCATTATGTTCCAAATAAGATGATTTTACTCTGTGAGTTTCCTGCTGTGGGAAGAAAGAAAAACCTAGGAACTTATTAATCACCAGGAGTTAACTACTACTTGATATCAGACTAAGTTATCATGAGGGTCTGTCTTTAGGAAAAAGTGACACAGATAATATTTTCTTTAAAGAGAAGAAAAATGTCATTACCTATATTCCTTTAATAGTATTTACTCGATTTTTAATATGTACATTAGGTAGTCCTAAATCTCTTTTGTGAGAATTGCATGCATGTGCAATCTGTATAAAACCAAGTGTTTTCTTCAACATAGACTCAAGAAGAAAGTGTATTTTGTGAGATTTCTGTTGAGTCCTTTATGTGAATGTTTGACCTAAGGTAGACTTTCGATAGTATTCAATTTTCAAATGAAACATATACCTAGACTATGAATATCTGTTTAACCTGTCTACTTGGTCTTCACACCTTTGATTCCACCACTCCTGGACTGTCCTCTATAACAGTATGCCCCCCTCTATCCAAGTAAACCAATAAATTTGTAATGAAGAGTCATTCTTGTGAGCATTTTTCTCAGAAAGTCATGGTCTGGATTTAGTTGCTTGGTTACACTCTTCACTGTGATGTGTTTAATTCATAGGTAGTTTTACATTTATTTATGATACCCTACAATCCTCAGTCTCCACAGCTTTATTTTGCCATGTAGTGAAGTAGTTGACCTTTGGTCTTGGTTAACACATTCTGCAGTGTAGAGGACACATGGATATATTGCATTTTTTTCTACTTCTTGGCACTCTACAACATTCATCTCTGTTTTATATATATATACCCCGTTATATCAAAAAGAGGTACAGTACCATGTGCCTTGAACTTCTACTTTTGGTAACTGGCTGGTTTTTCCCTTGCCAGTGTATCCATTGCATACCCACTCTTTTCTCTTTATGGCGTACCTGACTTTTGCTCAGTGCAATTCCGACCCTGGAATGGCTTGGACATTAAACAGTTTCATCCCTCCAGATAAAGTGATGAAGTGGTGTTATCAGAGTTTGAGATAGAAACAAACACTGTGCCCTAGAGTAAAATACAGCCCTGTGTAAGTTATGTAGGTCATAATGCTCTTTTGTCTGTGAACAGAAAATCCTGTTTGCTGTTTGTTTTAAAATTTCAGTGTAGTGAAAGAGAAAAACTTACTGACCTGGGCAGGAACAGGATTATCATACCCTCCCAAAATTGAGGCATCAGTGTGTGACAGCAATAGGGCATTTGGATCATTTTATTGTCCACATCAGTCACTTAATCACATGAATTATTCCTCCCATTGAATAAGCAGGAGGGGAAAGCTAGCAAAAAGCTTTGGAGTTTATCAAGATTTGGATTCCTAGGCACAATATTTTCTATTAAGTTCAGACTAATTTTGGTGGAATATATAGCATGCTGGATGATGATTTTATGATAATTGGCTGTAGGAAAAGTGTCCTGCTAGGAGAAGATATGATTCTAGTTAGATTCAAATTAGGCCAGTGTCTCCTGTGCCCTGTAACTGGTTCGGAGACTCCATTTAAAAGCAATCTCGGGCAGAATCAATCTGTCTAGTATGGATGTCTGGAAAACATTAAACTTTGGATCTTGAGAGAAATTCAATTTGCATTTCAAAGAGAACTCAGGGACAGATGCTGTCTCTCTTGTCCCAGGCTCATGAACCTAAACTAGTTAAGGAACTTTCTAAAAGCCCATCTTCACTTGTACTTAGTGATTTTTTTTTTTTAATCTTCAGCCTTGTTTCTTTAGAGCCAAAAGCCTACAGAAGTGGGTTAGTTCTTACAGGTGGTCAATTGCTAATCCAGTTAGGATGTAATGTTCTCTTGCAGTCTATGAACAGAGGATGTGAATAAACAGTACTCATGTCTCTGAGCTAGCTTGTAATATAAGAGAAGACAGAAAATCTTTTGAGCTATGTTTTATGTCTTGTTTAGATTCTAATTGTCAAAAGTCATCTTGGGAAGCAAATCCCCTTTTAATCAAGGGAGAATTTTTATTTTTTGGTAGAGTTGGTCTTCAGTAAGATCTAATGTCTTCTTTTCAGGAAACAGTTGTAGCACCAATATAAAGAAATGTGTGGATGTATATGCAATTAAATAATTTCTATTATATTCACTTTGCCGTGTAAATATTAAATTATAATTAGTAATTATATATGTGAGTTTATACATATAATGAAATATTTGTTAGTTATGCTGAACTAATACAACTTTACCTGCTTTATACTAAGTTTTTAGGCAGCAGACAGAAAATTGTTGAGTTAGTGCTGCTTAACCAGTTACTGGAAGGCTGCTGAATCAAAGCAATTGAGCAGGTTAATGCTCTTATTCCATTGCAATATATGGAGTAAAATGTTAATTTAAATTATGCCTTGAGAAAAAGTCCTTTTTTGGGGGGAATCTATTAGCATTTTCAGCACCGTACCTGTGATGGTCACATACCTGTGCCCCGTGTTTTCCCCATGCCTCGACTGAATGGAGGAATCTCAAGTCACTTTCTGAGGTAATTCACTGTTTTGCTCGAAGTCATATGTTGTCAGACCAGGGCTTTACTGTTATATGAGAGCTCTGCCTGACTGCGTTTTAATTTTTTTTTATTTTTTTTTTATTTTTCATGGCGTGGTTTAATGAGTGGTTAAGTGGTTGTGAAAATACACTTAAAAGGTGGCCCTGACCTCTCCATTATGTTACTCTCTGTGTCCTGTAAGAATAGCGGTGGTCATCTTTCAATGGGATCAGTTTTCTAACTCAGCTGAAGAGCAAGCTTAATAGTAAGACTAAAGGTCTTTGGGAGTAATGTAGCTTACCATATTGTACTGAAAGGCAAGGATCTGACCGAGTGGGTCCACAGGAGAAAGATGATCAGAGGGCTGGAGCATCTCTCTAATGAAGACAGACACTTTGTGTGGTTCAACCTGAAGAAACGAAGGCTCCAGGGAGACCTTATTGCAGCTTTCCAGTGCCTAAAGGGGACTTAAAAGAAAGATGGAGAGAGACTGCTTAGTGTAGCAGTAGGACAAGGGGTAAGGTTTTTAAGTAATAGAAGGTAGATACAGACTAAATGTATAGGAGAAATGTTTTATTATGAGGGTAGTGAAACACTGTAACAGGTTGCCCAGAAGAGTTGTGACTTCTCCATTCCTGGAAACATTCAAGGCCAGGTTGGATGGGGATCTGGGAAGCCTGATCTAGTTGAAGATGTCCCTGCTTATGGCAGGGGGGTTGGACTAGATGACCTTTAAAGGCCCCTTCTAACCCAACCCAAACCATTTTATGATTCTATGAAACTGGATGGTCTCCTGTATTGTTTTGGAAATTTTCAACATCCACATATCTCTATGATGAAACTACAACTTCATTGTACTAGAATATATTTTTTTTTCAGATCCCTTTCACTGTCAAATGTCAATGATTTAAAAATTAATAATCTGTAGCTTTAACCTTATGGCTGTACCTTTGAAGTGATTAATTTGATTCCTCTATCATAACTTGTTTCCTATATTCAATTCCTTTGGCATTTCAAATTCCATTAAAATTGTGATTATAAAAGAGAATAGTGTTTTTTAAACTCAAGAAGCAGTTTAATAACTTCCAGATGTAATTATAGTACCTCTTGTTGATCAAGGAGTCTTAATTTTTAAAATCACCACTTGAAAAATGTCTTCTTATCTTCACTTATGTTATCATGCAGAAGCCAAAGACAGTAAGTAAAACAGATACTTTATGGCACATAAGTAATGCACTTCAGAATTTTAAGAGGGAAAGAACTCAAATTTTATTTGAGGGGAAAAAAAAAACAAACAACAAAANTCTCTACTTGCATCCAATCCAAAAGAATTAACAGAATTTGTATACAGTTTTTCTGAGGAAGTCCTAAGGAAGTTGAAGGTTTCTTGTTAATAAATCCCTTGGGGTGGATTAGAGTGAAAGGACACTGAACAGTCAGTGTTTGTAAATATATACATGTAGGGTTTTAGAACAATTTTGTTTCAAAGGTAAACAAGTATGTTGCCACTTTGAGTGTTATTATCTATAGTAATACAGCAATATTAAAGCATAAAAAGAACATTTAAGGAAATGTGTAAGGAATATGACAATATTAAGGCATAAAAATATCACTTAAAGAAATGTATAAGGAAAAGGTAAAGAAAATGCCTTTAATATCTGCATAACCATTCTTTATCTCTTCTAAAAAGAAGATACCTTGGATATAAGCGTCTTGGAGAAATCATAAAAATGGAGGAGAGAAGATTATAGAAGGAAATGAGGTATATATGCATTGCTCTTGAGATAGAAAGACTGCATAGGGATGTTATTTGTGGCCTTCAGGGAGAGAGTGGAATAATATGAGGTTCCTAATGTAAGCAATAACCTTGGCCAGCAGAATTCAGTTTGTGCAGTCTTGCAGCTTCAAATGCTTTATTTCTTGCAGCATTTTACCATTCAACTCTCATATACATGAGATATACTTTGCCTTTATGTTTGAAAACTGTGGTCTGGTTGTCATTCAAGGATGTTTAAAGAGCTGAGTTATGACTAGAAAATTTATGTTAGGTAGCACTTAGTCATATTCACAAATGTATGTGCACACACACAAAAACATATTTTTGATATGCAAGGATGCCAAAGTTTGTTTTTAGATAGAGAAAACAGATGGTTTTTCTATCTGAAAAAACAATATATATCACTCTATATATCTTCGATATATATTTTTGTTAGATATCTATACAATATATATCTAAATATATGTATCTTAGATATATGTTAGCTATATATATAAATGTATATAATTATATATAGAATATATAAAAATGTGTATAAAATCTTATATTTAAATGTGTATTTAAAAGTGGAGGTNTGTATCTTAGATATATATTTGTTAGCTATATATATAAATGTATATAATTATATATAGAATATATAAAAATGTGTATAAAATCTTATATTTAAATGTGTATTTAAAAGTGGAGGTTGTTGTCATGTATCTAAAAATACCAACCTGTCAAAATGGAAGCATTTCTTAAAACGGTATCAATTGGAGAAATTCCTGGGGCGATATTCTGAAAGAGAGCTTTGAAGATCCCAAAGCCATCTTTGTTGCTCTGGGTTCATTGTGTGGCCAAGGCTGGGGTAGAGAAGGTTGCAGGCCCTAAGGAGTCTGTGTGACAAAATTACCTGGCTCCATTGGAGGCCTCCTGGAAGTTTGTGCAAAGATTTTCAGTGTTGATAGCTGGAAAATCCTGGTTGAGGGAATTTTGGAAAAATTTCTATGTTGTGCCCATTAGTTTGACAGGCTCTGCGTGTGCTGGATTGGTGCAAAGGTGCCCCTGTGTGTGGCTGCTGCCTTGTTTCTTCCCAGTACTGGCACTTAGTTCCATGGAAGGAAGAGTTCTTCCACACTGCAAAAGGCAGCAGCACCACGGAGGCCAGGCTAATTTGGGGGTGGTATGCACCGGCTGCTTGTGCTGAGGTTCAAATTCAGCCAGATGCTCAAGAGTGGATGAGGGTTACTTGTGTGAACTTTGTAACAAACTCCTGTTTCATCCTAGGCAGAAGAAGCACTTATGTTAGGGCTTGAGATCACCTGAACAACAGATATCTCAACTCCTGGCTGGAGCCCTGATAGTTTGTGGTTGAAGCGGTTCAGTGCTGCAGAGCAATGTGATGTTGTCTTAGCTCTGCTCTGAAAATTATTCAAATGTGAGTTATTTTAATCCTGGAAGAACACTGATAAGAAAAGTTATTAAAGGATAAGAGAAAAAGCAGGGAACTAGAACTTGATGACTCTTAAGGTTGAGGATTATCCCGTTCTGAGGAGGTCTGTTGTTTTCCACTGAGTGATGACCACTGCGAGAGTGGAGTGCATATTAACTTCTAGCTATTGCTTAGTACACCTGGGCATCTCTCCTGTGTATTCATGAGTAAATAACTCCTGTGTACTTGTGAACTTTGCATATCCTGATTTGTGGAGTCTCTTGGCACCTGGTAGAAGTTGCTGAACAAAGTGACTCAGAGAAAAATGATTACAGTGCTAACAGCTGTAAAAGAAGATTGTGTAAGTATAGCTAAGCTTAAAAATGACCATAGGCAGATTTTGGTCAAAATGAAAACACAGACCCAGTTAAAAAGAAACCAAAACAACAAAGAAAACCATAAAAACAATATAACCAAACCAGCCAACCCCCACAAAAAAACCCTCAAAAACCCTGAGGCTCTCTTCTAGGATGAAATTTGGCCTATAGCTTTTGGGGGCAATTCTAATTTAGTGTTGCATGTTTACTATTTTCTTCTGCTAGATGTCTTTTTCAGCTTCATTAGTGCCCTACTCTGACTAATACATAAGTGTATGAATGCTTGTGCTGGTTTAGCTTAGAGCAAGGAATAAATCAGGAAAGCATTAATGCATTTAGGATTAGAGCTAGAGATACCACAGAGGACCATGAGAGTCAGGAGAGAAGGTAAGAAGTAATGAAAACAGACCAGATTTTTTGTCTTGACATATGGCTCTCTGGAGTGACATCTTTGGGGATTTCTATGCACAGAACTACATCTTGGATTGTGAGTATGGACTTCTGGGAAATAAGATTGAATGCATTGTTATTATTATTATTTCTCATTGTGGAAGAAATATTATGATCTTATTTTTATCATCTAGTTTAGAAATACAGCTATACTGTGTAATATGCCTGGCACAATATGTAATTTTGCTTTCTACTGCAGAGGAACTGTGCTTGCATATTAGCTCTGTGTTTGAACTATAGGGAGTAATACAGCTGAAAATCTAGTAGGTACAGTAGAAAAAGTGTTGGCTTTACTGCTTCATTCAGGAAAGACTGGGAACCATGTAGCTTCAAGTGATAGGAAGAGAAGCAAAACTGGATTAAAGAAAAATACATTTTTCTAAATATATATTGAAATCTATTGTTCCTATTGTATTCGGTGATTATATCCAGAAGTAAGTATCTATGCAGGGGAACCAATCCCCCAGACCTTGGTGTGGATATTAATCTCCAGAGGAAAACAAAGAAAATAGACTATTTCCTGCTTGCTTAAATACCTTTTGAGTTTTCAAACCATATTAAAGAGCTGTACTTGTTACCTTATGATAATGCTCTAAAGTTGCCATATGTGCTGTCAGTCTGTTCAAAATATGCATTTTTATTTCCTGTACTGTTACTTACTCTTTGTTGAAGTCAAATGATAGTCAGCTGAGTGCAGTCCATACTCCTGTGGTGTGATTGCAAAACACATCAATTTGGGTTTTGTTGAGAATGATTTGTACTCTGACGGTTTTGAAAAATGTGTTGTCTTTATTCTTCATCAAAGTAAAATTTATTTGGAAAATGGACATATTTTACACTTATTGACCTTTGTAAACAGAGTGAAAGTAAAGGAATAATATCTTGCCTGATAAATTTGGAAATGGTGTCATTTACAGCAATGAGATGCATAGATTGATGATATCAGAGATCTCTGTCAGTTAAAACAAAGCTGAGGAACAACCCTCCACAGGAAAAAATACCCCTCCTGCCTACGAAAGACATCTGCAGATGTAAAACAAGCAAAAGATGAAAGGGACAAAGCAGAGCAGGAGGCTGAAGAGAGCTCTTAAAGGAAAAGAAAAAAGGTAAGAAACCTTACCTGAGAAGACAAGGATCTGAAAAGCAGAGAGTCATTGTAATGTGTTGTGGTTAAAGAGATGAAATGGAAAAGGTAAGAAAAAATTAATTTGTCACCTTGCACAGGTGCAAAGAGATGTTAGAATAATTTTAAAAATTCAGGAGAAGCTGGCAGATGCTAAATAAGCTGTTCCTGGGCATTTACAGCAAAGGAGCTGTGTACCATGCAAGTATTCAATGAGCTGTACAGTTAACAACTCAACATAATCCTGTGCATAATAATCTCAGCTACTTTCCAGAAGACAATGATATCTTGAGAAGTTATTAGAGAAATAATTTTAAGGACTAACCATAAGTACTGTACATTTTTATGGTTTCGGATATCTTTAAAATGACCCTCATTACAGTGATCAAGTCTTGGGACTTGGCCACAGCAGGTGGCTTTCTGAGGAGATTGTTTAAAAAGAAAATTCATGTTAATAAGAAGCTTAATCCATTGAGGACCTGAAAAAAGTTAATAATATAGTTACACTTTTCCAAGACAAATTTTAATCCTAAAGAGGTAATTCTTCCCCAGCCCTTTCCCAGGTCCAATTCAGTGTTATGAGCTTTTGTTTCTTCAGCTGTGATTTCTGTGTAGTCTTTTTTTTTTGTTTTTCCAATGTTGCTTGCTATGCAAATAACACCCTGCTATACAAACTTACAAGTTTATGAACTGGAACTTTGTATATATGTTTATATGTATGCTTTACTGTGCTATGTTGTTTGGATGGACTGTTGTAGAAAAAATCAACAGTTACTAGACTGATGTCCTATTGGTGAAAATAATCTCCCTCTTTATAGCTAGTACTGATGAATCACTATTCATCTAATTTCAGGCAAACATACAGATATTTTTCTGCTCCTTTGGACTGTAACTACCATGTAGTATGTTGTGCTTATTTTCCAAAAGAAGTTGCTCAATTTCCCTTTCTGAATGTCTTTATGAAAACAAAGACATCAGATTTAGGCATAAGAAGTGTTCCATAATGACTGCTATGTAGATCATGAAGATGATCTGGAAAAAGAAGGATTCTCTACAAGATTAGTTTCTCACACATGATGTGAAAATCATCTGTGAAATAACAGTATGTCATTTCTTGTCAGGAGTTCACTGTGGTTTCAGGAGTATGATAAATGCAGGAATACCAGTCTGTCCCGTACCCGTTCGAGCTGAAGTCCTCCACAGCCTTGGATGGCTCGAGATCTCATTGTAGTGGCAGAGGGTCAGTGAACTTAAATGCTTTTTAAATGTTATCTCTCTTCCATGTGATGTTATTGTTATGACTTATGCATTCTTGAAATTGTCTTCACAGAATGGGTAAGGTTGGAAGGGCTCCTCTGGTCCAACTTCCCTGCTCATTCAGGAAAATCCTAGAGCACTTGGCACAGAATTACATCCCAACAATTCTTGAATATTTCTGGTGAGGGAGACTCCGCAACCTCTCTGGGCAATTTGTTCCAGTGTGTGGTGGCTCACATAGGAAAGTTGTTCTTCCTCATATTCAGGTGGAACTTCCTGTGCATCATTTTCTGCCCGCTGTCTCTTGTCCTGTTGCTTGGCACCACTGAGAAGAGACTGGCTTTATTCTCTCTTCTGAGTGCTTGGTCAGTAGCCTGTGTGTTTCTTAATTGTATTTGTTATTGCCTGGCTGCTTACATAAATTTAGCATTGCTCAAAGAGCACCTAGATTGTGTGTTCAGTGCTGGAAGCTGAAACTGTCAACTTTGGGTGTCATTTACCTGATTTTTGTAGAGATTATTACTTTTTGGAGGCTGAGATAATTCCAAATACAATTATTGGCAAGCCTCAGTGATACTTTTTTCTTTAATTTTCTGCTTTTCTTTTGTAATTCAGAATGCATTACCTCATTGTGGGACATGCTGTCATCCTGGTAGTTAGATTTATGTGTCCTTTCATGGCTTTTGTTTTGTTAGGCAGTTTCTGGTTTATAATGCCTTGATTCTTAAGTGGAAAGAAGATGGTGTTTAAAGGACTACAACAGCCACAGAAATCCTATCTCTCTGAAGATAGAATAGATACAGTATACTTACCATTGTAGTTAGATGTAACACAGCAGCAGCATTTAGGTACCTAGCAGCTGCTGACCTGCATTAGGTTGCAAGAAGCAACCTGTTCTCCTTTTTAAAGCACAGCTTCAGTCTGAGAGAGGGTTCACACCATGGAGATGAGAGGTGAGTGAATTATTCAGGGTCACAGAGCAGGTAAGAGGCAGCAGAGGGTGTGAGAAGCAGCCTAATACTGCTGGGAAGATACGCCTTTGAACAATTTATTTCCCTAGAGGCCATGCTACTCTGTTCTTTCATTTTCAGTGAGTTTTCATTTCAATAGGGCTAAGATTTAACCCATCTTATTTACAAAAGAGGCTTTATTATGTAGTTCTGAAATGCCAGTCATTGTGGTATTTTGGTTCCCACCTGGTTGATTCACTGGGATTTGATCTCTGTTAGAGTGCCAATGACATTATTCATACTCTGCTCGTTCATAAGCCCTAAATTCTCAAAGGACACATTCTTTAAGTGGTACCAGCAAGTCAGCGGTTCCCAACTTTCAAAGTATTTGTGAGCTGAATTACTCTGGCTCGACTTGGTAGCTTTCTCAATGACTTGAGAATCTGCAGGTCTGTCAGCAATCTGTCATTTTCAAGAAAGAGCTCTTCCTTTCATCATCTTTGTCCCTGGAATGTTAACTGCAGAGGAAAAACTTGAGGTTTCTGCTCATGAACTAAAGAGAGATTTACACAATTTGGAGAAGAGTGCAGGGAAAAGTTGGGATGGTTCTTTTCTCTCAAGAACCCCTCAGAGTTCATCTTTTGCTCTTCTTTCCATTCTCTTTCATGGATACCAGGTCTGGAAAGGGCCAGAAAGGATCTCTCTTTTAAGCAGGTGGGCAGAAAGATTCCTTCGGACACTTTTTGCTCTCAGCTCAGCAAGAGTGTGCAAGATGTTTTTAGGAATCTGTAGACTGAAAAAGTATTGTTAAAGTAATGAGAGCAAATACAAGTGATAATCATAATGTTAAAGTTAAATTTATGGACTTTTGAATATGACATCTCTGCGCATGGAAGTCTAATTGCCTGTTGCAGTGTGGTATTAATGTCACTCAAAATTCATCAGTAAAACTCATTACACAATGTTATTGTTAACATTTTTCTGGTAAATGTGGTCTCTAGACTATTTGCATTTTCTTAACCACTTGCAAGAACTCATAAAATGTAGAATGATCTGTTCGTCCCCCAGCTTGTATCGATACCATGGATTGCCCTGACCCAGGTGCAGCACCTTGCACTTGATCTTGTTAAACTGCATGAGATTCCCATGGGCCCATTTCTCAAGCTTCTCCAGGTCCCTCTGGATATCGTTGCAGCCTTCAGGTGTGTCAGCTGCACCACTGAGCTTGGGGTCATCTGTAAATTTGCCGAGGGTGCACTTGATCCCTTAGTGAAAATGTTACATAACACTGGTCCCCATACAGACCCCTGAGGGACACCACATGTCACTGATTTCTGGTGAGACCAGGCAAGAACTGTTGATACAGTTGACTGTCTTTATAAATGATGATGCATTATATCTAGTATGGTGTAAACCATCCTATTCGTAGATTGTATCAAATTTGTAAGTGTATATGTTAATAGACTTGGAAATTAACTTTGAAAAATCGAGCTGTTCCCTCACAGATTCTTTGAGAACTGCTGTGTGATATTTTTGTGTTTGTTTGGGGTTCTTTTTTTTTGTCATTCTACTGAAATACCAATGTTTCAAGGAAATAATAAGGAATTGAAAGCTATCCTGAACTAAGATTAGAATTCAGTAAAACGGTACTGTAGAAATAATCTCTTCTGGGGTCTTCTAGGTAAGAAATATTCAATGCTAACCTGAAAATCTAAGTAATCATAACAACTACTAAAAAGTAATCTTTTTTTTTTTGAAGCTCTGCATTGCTTTTAATACTTCTGAATTTTTTTTAATTATATTTTTAAATCAGTGGCTGTAGATGCTGTGCTCTCACTTCCAGCAGCAACCTCAGCTCAACTAAGAATTCTCTCCCCGAGGAATTAAATGGGTGAAATTTTAAAAATTACTTGCACCGTTGTTACCAAGCTGCCCAACTGCCCTACAGTTGCTGACTTGAGCCTTACATGCCAGTATTTCTCCACTTGCTGCTGCTGTGCAGGTGTTGATTCAGCACAGTTAGAAAATAGTTGGAAAATACAGCCCACTCTCATAAATTCAAGACATGATTGGGATATTTTTTAATTCATTTATGTTTTTACAAGCACTTTCTCAGGAGCAGAAAATGGAATTTTCTTGCTTTGTGGATGATTCACTCATTACCCCTCATTAAGCTCTGGCAAATATGGCAGTGTTTGGTTTGAAGTGTACATTATTAGACCTTGCTCTTTTTTCTTGAAGGAATGTGTGTGATTTCTTAACTAGTCATTAGTATTGATCAAAGCAGTTGAGTCTGTCTGAGAATAGCTTAGTCATTGTGCCCCATCTCTACTCAATTCTGTGACAATTTTTACTACTTGTCTTTTAAATTGTATCATCTTCTTTACAGGAACTGGTATTTATTTGGCATTTATTCAACATGTAGAATAGTGGATCACAATTTACATGATATTGTGAATGGCACTAAATCCAAATCCAAGTGTGTAAGAACAATAATTCTAATATTCTATCCTCTATTGAGCCAGACGAAAAAAAAAAGCTGCTTCAATTTGAGACAGTTGATCTTCTATCTGTTGCAAAAGTCAAACCCCAATAGGTTCAGACACTCAATTCTTGGGCATGAAATTGCTCTCAGAAGATGTCAGCTAGACTGATCTTCTTTTTTCAGGTGAACATATTTATAAAGGTTGTTCTAAATGTTTTCTTAACCCTGTGATCTCACAGGACCAAAAAGTAGATAGCGAAACTCAAACCTTTTTTGGTCCCCAAATAGCTTCCCTTTTATCCCTGAAATAGAGAAACCAAGTACTCACAGGTTTTTCAAAAATACACATCTTTCTATAAACATTGCTTCAATATTCTAAACTTTCTGCTCATAAAAATCCCGTAGGCTTATTTCAGACAGTTTGGGATCTAGCAAGAGGGAACACAATTTCATGAACTGTAAGAAATAGGTCATGAATCATGATACAAAATTTTTTCTACGCATTTTACCCCAATTCAGCTGCAGAGGGCGGTTCAACACCATTAAAAATAGTTAACAGTTATACTGTTTATAATTTAAGAGCAAAGATAAATCATAGAGAAAACAATTCTTTTCATAAACAAAGATGTGGGAAATTTTGCTTTTCTACATTATTTCTTAGCCTTTCCTAAGGATCCGTTTCTGAGGCAACTGCAATCAGCAAGATTGAGGATGACCACTGTGAGAGATTTAAATGCCTGCAAAACTTAGTCTTTTGTTTTTGTTTTTGTTTTTTTTGTTTGTTTGTTTTTTTATTTTATTTTTGTTTTTTTTTTGTTTGAGGTGCAGACCTGAACGTAGCCAACATATACTCTACTCCCTGGGAGTATACACACCAACACGTGCAGCATGAGAAAGAGGATGAACTGGAAGGTTTGGTTAGTTCCCAGAGCTATGACATCATCAGTATTGATCAAGGCGCATGGTGGAATGCATCCCAGGATGGAGCACTGCAGGCTGGGCAGTGAGGTGGGGGAGTAGCTCTGTATGCGAGGGAGAGGTTTGTTTGTGCAGCCTTTACAGATAGTGATGATGTGGTGGGTGACTTGCATGCTAAAGTTGTTATGAAACACAACCCAAGCAGGTCCTTTCCTTTTGTAGTCCAGAGCCTTGAAACAGAAATGATACAATAGCACACAAGCTGGGTGCTTGCCATAGGAGAACAATATCTTCTGTCATGATCTGTGTTTTCAAAATCTGCTGCAGTGCATAGCAGCAGCTACACTGGCAGTGCAGACAGTAATGGTGCAGAATTATGTGTTTCTGTGCTTTAAAAATGTTTTAGTAGTAAAATAGAAGGTCACAAAAGAAGGTACATCCTGAGCTGCCTTTCCTGTTCCATTTAGGACTCTGCACGGTGCTTAGCTGATGCCACCTTGGGTTTTTATGAGCCTTTTCTGAACCACAGACTGAACAGAAGTCTGTTCCTGGCAAATATAAGGTGGTTTTGGGAAGAAGAATAATCTCACATTAAAAAAAAAAAAATTGCTAAAGCTAAGTTCATAATGAAATTCAGCAGCTAGAGATTCTGTTGTAATGCTTTTTTTGAATTTGCAGTTAGCATAAATAACAGACACAGCTGTATCTTTAATTTGGATTTTCATGAGAGAAAAAACACAGTTGTTCAAAAAGGTTACCTAAAACTGAAGTGATTCATAATGTTGTGCATGTTATATCCCTGTGGTCCTCGTGGAACAGAAATGAGAAGCTTCTTAAAAATGACAGTCTTTGGATCCTCAGTCCATACCTAAATTACAGGTCTGATCTAAAGCTATGTAAGATTAATGTAAGTAGCTTTTTCTCCTTGAAGGCTGTACAGTGGCTTCTTAATCTCATTGGTGTGATTTAAAATAACTTTCTTTTGAAAACATCAAAACTGAGTCCAAAGCTTACAGACATTGACTGTCCCATAGCTGAGATCATATAGAAATTGATAAAGTGAAGAAACACTGTTTTAAATACTAATTTTTATTGTTATGTGTAGAAGAGGATTACTCTGTCTTCAACATTACATCTAAGATCCTAAGTAACCTTAACCAGCATTATTTTAGTATTAGCTAGCTGGTTTAAATGAACACATCAGGCACCCTCAGTATTTCTAGTAATCAAAGAGTTTATTGTAGCAAACTAAGTGGATTGTTGATAAACTTGAATTCAATAGTCCTATTTATCCTAAGTAAAACAAGTTCATTATTGTTTAAATTGTACTTATAGGAAAAAATCGCTATACTGTCATGAAATGAGAGAGAGATAGAAATAATTTATCTACAGGAACTAAGCAGAGCAATTTCTTGAAACCAAAGGTCACATAATTTGGAATTCTGTCAGCTAATTTAAAAAGAAAGAAAAGAAGATTGACAAAATAAAAGAATGACAAGATTGTATTTTTTTTCTGAGAAATAATGTAAATCATTGAAAACCTGTCTTATAAAGAGCTAATTAAGGTTTCATGTTGCATAATTAAATCAAGCGCTTTGAAACCTGAAATGCCGCCTCTTTAGTTTCTGCTGTGATTTATGGCATCACACAGAGCAGAACCATTTTTTAAAGCACTTCCACATAGACTTCCAATGGCTAAAAGCTTTGACACAGCCATAAAAAAAAATTTGGTTTTCATGCAAAAAATCCCAGGTAATGAAGAATTAGCTACCACCAACACTTGTTTCAGTGTCAAATCACCTTAATTTAAGCATGTGCTTAATCCTTGCAATCCAAGTAATGTTTGGTGTTTTTTTTCTGTTCAGCAGATTGTCAAAAACAGGTTTGTGTTTTAAAAAAATGATGGGACAATAATCATAATGTAGGTTTCTGCGCTACTCATACCCAAGCTTTCATGCCAAAGCATAGTGAGGAAAATGTAAAACGCTCTAGTGCACAAAGGTTGGCTCTGTGACATATGTTGCCCTGGGCTGTAACCTCCACTTTCTCCGTCCTCTGCCTTGTCCTTGACGTATCCCATGACTTCTGGTTCAGATTTTCCACATGAGCCATCTACTGTACATGGGTGAATGTATTTCCACGTTTTGATCTGATATGCTGTTCGTATAGGGCAACAATGACATCCAGACCTGAGAACTGAGGAATGTCGTCATGTGCTATCCTCGGCTGTGGCTGTTAGAGAGCCCTGTTCCAGTCTGATTCTGAATTGCTTAAGTGGAATAGTACTGTTTGTGCTCAATAAAATCTGTGAAGGAAGTTTCATATTCTATATTTAATCAAGTTACTTAACAAGGCTTGCTCACAACAATAAATACATAAAAAAACTTATGTCTTTCATGCTTGCAGAAAATGGTCTCATTAGGCTCAAGTCAAGAGATGTGATCTGAAATAAAGGGCAGCAAAGGGGAGGTGTTTTTCCTGTTAGAAGTTGTGTCACTAGGGGTAGTGCTTAACAGTTTTAGCACTATCAGTTAGTGTCAGATATGAGACTAAAGCTGGACTCAGGTAAGCAATAGAGAGTTCTTCCATACTAAATCTTTCTCCTTATTCTGCCCTTACTGCATCCATGAATAGTTGCTAACTCTTGGAAAGAACAAAGGTGCAGTTCAAGATCAAAACCTTCTTTTTACTGAATGTTCCTTGGCATGAAGGACAGCTATATGTTTAGATTATAAAGGGAAAAACTCAGTGATAAAAAGAGATTGGATGTCTTTATATAATATGACTTAATTTTGCTGCACAATTGAGCTGTCATCTTAGTAATTTCTTTTTTTCCTTTCAAGCTGCTGTTAAAATACCAGGATGGGAAAATTGATATATTGTAGAATGGCAGCACCTGATGGTTCTGGTAGTTAGTCTGCTTAAGCCTCTATAGTTCTACTTCTAAACTGCTCCGTGACCTATTTTGCTAGAACTTTCCTCATAGAAAGTCTTGGGAGACTGTATGTACTACACTTTTCCAGTACCAAAACTGTCTGTTTGAGTCTTGGATGAAGACTGAAAATGGATGCTTGTCACTTCAGTCAACTGTGTATATGCATCTGTATCACATTTTGTATATTTTAGTGCATCAAGTCTTATTAATTGCAGCCTAAGGAAACACTTGACTTGCATTTTCTTGTGACTTTCAGACTTTTTTAGTTTACCATGAATAGGTGAAGAAAAATACAGGATTCCAGCCAGTGTTATTCAGAAATGTTCTCACATTGCACTCTCAGTTTTGGCAAATGTATTTAATGCCTGAAACACAGGAGAGAAGTACTCATGTCCAGTGCTCTGTCACCAGATAGTGGCATGGGTTACATTATAGTCCTTGAAGTAGTTTTGTTATTGTGTAGATGATGTATGTTTCAGGAGCCTGGAGGATAAATCTGATATTTCGGTGAGTGCAGTAGTTCTAAGAATCTGAAGTATGCCATTCATGCTAAATATTTCTTCTACTGTACTTCTTGGAGTAGTAAAGTAATTAGCAAAAAACTTTATAGACTCAGATTTTCTGCTCTTCAACACAGCTTAAAGAGCATAACAAAGTTCTATCATTTGAAAAAATTTTTGGTTAGCCCATTTAAACCTTAAAGGTACTGAAAGGCTGCCCCCATGTCACCCAAAAGCCTTCTTTTTTCCAGGCTGAACAAAATCAGTTTTCTCAGGCTTTCCTCATAGGAGACGTGTTCCATCCCACTGTGTTCAGAGTATCTTGTATTCTTACAGTAAGTTTTACAACTGGGGAGTTGACTGAAGTGACAGGCTTAGCAGCATTAGTGTTCAAAGAGTTTCTTATTTTAGTGGTGGTGATTGTAGATGTAATGAAGGTCCATGAAACTGAGAAATATCACAATGACAAGTAATACTACACTTTTTCAGGGATAATGTATTTTGTATTTCCTTGCAGAGTTTCTTAATGTCTCTTTTTGAATTCTATAGCCATAGAATTATTTTGTCAATAAGTTCGACAAGACAAATAATATGACAATTTTTTAATAAGAGCATTTCAGGGCCCCAGTCTGCACTGCATTAGTGCCTCCTCATTCCTCCTGATGTGAACCAAATACTTCTTTTTGACATGGAGCTGCAATAGCTTGTCTTGATGGGATAGTTTGCTGCAAGGTCTGTCCCAGAGAGTGCGCAACATCATTTCCTTTGATCAGAAAGGCTTCCTACTTGTCATGTAACATCATGATTTACCCCAGTGTCCTCCCAAGCATACAGTGTTTGCTCCAAAGTATGACAGTAAATGCAGTGCTGTCTAGATGGTATTTTAGATAGCTTTGAGAAAAAAACCTCATGTTTGGGGCTGTAATGACATTTTACAAAACCTTGCGGACAGTAGGTCAAAGTGCCACGCATTGTTTTTTCTTTAGTCGTCTCCACTGATTACTAGTTCTGAGTGGGAACATTTTAGGCAGCATGTTTGTCGCCCAGGTTTCTCTCTCCATAAGGCAGTTTGAATACAGCCTTCAAGCTACCTGTAGCAAGTGGTAAGAAAATCAAGGAGGTGAAAATGAGCTGCTGAATTTCCTTATATGAATGATCTCGATGAGATCTTGTCACATCAGACAGTGCTGGGAAAAAGAAGGATTTCATGAGTAAATGACTACTGGTAAACCAGTTCAGCATCCTGGATGTTGGTTGGGTGTGGGCTTACCTATGAGAGTCAGCATGACAAATTGTTATTGTTGATATGCTACAAAATAAAATCTCGACCCAAATAATTTGAAACTGGAGAAACAATTCTGCTTCCCAGTGCTGATACTCAGTTTACTGAAATATCAACCGTGCCAGGTTTAAGTAAGGACAGAATTGTCATAAGCACATCACTAAAATGTCACATTTTCACAAACAAAATTTGTATGATCACTGAGTAGTTTTGTTTTAATATGTACCATCTTTCAATGTATATAGAAAAATATTGTGTACGAGGATGGCAACAGCTGAAGGAAGATTTGGGCAAATTGACTAGATGTAAATTGTCAGTTTTCATACATAAATTCTGGTATAGCAGAATTGATTGAACAGAGAAAATGCATTATCAGAGTATGAATAGCTATGTACTTCCAGAGCGATTTAAATGTGAGCCAGGATTCAAATCCTGAATATAACAAGAAAAAAACCTAGTCAGACAGTGGTAAATGCAGAGTTTAAATTACCCATAACTAGAATCTGCTACTCAAACATTTTGATTTAACTGCAATTTGACAAACTTCCATTTTTCTGTGAGTCCCCAGGGGCTCTTCTGGTAACTCGTATGGCCTGTTGAAGCCTGAGCAAAATGCAGCACTGAAGACACAAGATGCCTCTTCCTGTGATTTTTTGAGCGATTCTTTGAAGACTACTAATAAGCTTTAGTGCTTGCTGTTACTATTATTCTTACCCTATTTTACTATTGATGCTTGTTTCTTGTAGTTAAGGTACTACTTTTATCTCATGAGAGTGCACAGATGAAGGGTAGGATCATGCCGCATATGAGCACAAATTTTTAAGTGGGGTAGTGGTGGCTGCGGTTACAGAAGAAGGTGCCCTGGTTCATGCTGCATAAAGTGTATTTGGACTCTATATTCTTGGACCAGGTACTGTCAGTGCAACTTGCAGGAGAAAAGAAACAGTTAACTATAGAATTATTGTTTGTATTATTCAGTTATTGTTGTATATTAATTATCGTAATTAATGGAAAGAGGGATTGGAAACACTCAATATAAATAAAAGTAATTTAAATTTGAACTTTGCATCTTTTGAGGAAGCTGTTTGGAGATTTAAATATTACTTCAAGACTGGAGCATATGCCTTTTCATGATAATCAGAAAATGTAGTTAGCTAATTAAGTTATGTCCCCATGCTATATTGAAAAAAGTAGAAAACAAAATTTTTATAAACTCTAGAGTAAGTAATTCAAAACCATGTTTGACCTCTCTAGTGCCCCTTAAAAGGCATATTATTGAATTCAAGAACTTCAGATTGTAATCTGTCAGAGAGAAACACTTAGAGAGTATTTAAGAGTCTCTCCTGTCAATCAAGAGAATTATTAGTATTTTTTAATGGCCCCTTTCCAAGTAAACTTACTCTAGATGCTGCTGGATATATATATAGCTTTTTCTATATTCCTAATCAGAAAAATATGTGGCACATCATATTCTTTCTAATGTTTGATGTATACAACATTATAGAAATTTGGCATATTGTCATTCATAGCAATGAACTTTCGAATTTCAGTTTTTATACACGGGTCTATTCAGATGACAGGCTGTAACCAAGTTCTCTTTTTTGTTGTCCCTTTGTGCTAATTTTAAAGTTATGAATATTGCTTTGTGAGATGCTTACAGGAGATCCATTTAGATTTTTTACTCATCCAAAAATCCTTACCTTGGTGGCCTTTTATATTGTTGCATAAAAGATAAAGATTTACAATTTTTGTTTATGAGTATATCAGATTATTGTTATAGGGGGTCTTTCTCTTTCTCTTCAGTTTATTGCTAAATTACTTACCTTGTTAGTAGTGGATTTTTTTTTCTTTTTCATTAATTAGCTATTTGAACGCAATTCCTTGGGTATTTTTAAGAACTCTGAACCTATTATATCTAGGATCTACTCAATAGACTCATGCCCTACATGTTTGTGGATCATTCATGAATTTCCTGGTACCTTTGAATAACAACCTTTAAACCAACATCTGGTTTCCGTTGCTACGCTGTGAACTGAGAGTTGAGGATATGCATCTGGGGTTTGGTTGTAGCTCATTACGGCTTTTTAAGAGATGCTGAGTACCAAACTTCTTCAAAGACTTGAGAGAATAATGTTATAGCTTTGTTATGTTTCAGGCTCTTATGAAACAATGGTCATATCTAAGCTTGAGAAGAATGTTAAAGTAACATACAACCTTCAAAAAATGAAAACTAAGCTATGGATACTAGTACTCCACAGATGCTTTTCAAAATTAGTGTCCATGTTTGTTGTTTGGTATTGCAAAGTTTAGGAAAAACAAAAGTGCAACAACTGCAGTATCTAATAGAGCCAGTTTTTTTATGCCTGCCTGTAATAGCCACCCTTCTTCTGCAGAGGTGATTATAGAGCCGGAAAGCTAACAGAACAGTTTTGGGTTTTCCCTCCGCACTTTAAAAACAGTCTGCTGTGACAAACTGCAAATTTATCTTTTTTGGCAGGTGAGAAGTGGTGCTTTTAATTTTTACATCTATTGTACTGCTGATTTATTGAAAAAGTGAAAAAAAATCACTTAGTTTCCCTGAATTTTATATATGCAAATCTTCCAACGTAATCTATGTTTCAACATAATTTTGCTAGAATCTTCTTACTGAGCAGCTTTGATCACTACTTGAGATTAGAAATGTACTTGCTTCTCAGAAAAAAAACATTCCTTAAAATTGATTGTTACAGTGTAAGAAACCCAGTTTCAGATACGCTGTTCAAATAAAATTTCTTTAATATGTTTTTTCTATGTAGTAGATTCCCCTGTCCTTAAAATTTTTAAGCCACCTCATTAAGGTTGTGAAGAAACAGCTTTCTTCCTCTACTGTCACAGCTGTCTTCACAAAACAGAATTTCAGACTTTTGTATATTCTTGCTTTTTTACATTATTTATCTGCAAATAGCATTTTGTGCTGGAAGAGGCTCCCCAGGGAAGTGGTCAGAGCATGAAACCTGAGTTCAAGAAGTGTTTGGACAACACTCTCAGGCACGTGGTGGGACTCTTGGGGTTTCATGTGCAGGGCCAAGAGTTCGACTTGATGATCCTGGTGGGTCTTTTCCAATTCAGCATATTCTTTGATTCTATGAAAATTTTATTGCCCTTTCCCTCATCTGCAGAATGCAATTCATTGCATCTATATAGGATATTTATTACATATTTGTAGATTACTTATTTATAGATCCTAGGACATTTTTAGTATAATTGGCTTGATACTTCACTGAATTGCTCTTTTTTGTCATCTAATTGTCAGTAAAGTATTAAAATTGTGATGCTAAGTATCTGTAGCAGTCTTCATGCAATAGGGGGCAATCTTAACCACAGTCAGTGTGCTCTTCCACTTAAGAAATTTAGGAAATGAGTGTGCTTACAGAGCTGTAAAATACTTAGATCTGCTCAGTTTCACTTTGCTTTGACCCTAGAATGTGAATTTTCTGCTAGAGCTCCTAGACTGCAAAGTTAAATTCCAATTAGAAGATACGGTCATATAGTAATGTAATCATCACGAGCATTTCAAACAGTAAGTCTCAATTTCTGGTGCACAGGAGAGTATTTCTTGGTCTAGGTGCATTGATTTTTCTCAGTTTTCAGGTATATTATTGTCTCAACCAGGTAACTCTTTTGACTGTTCCAAAGGAAGTTGGAAAGGATTGTCAGAAACGCATGTAGTATATGGCCAGTAAATACAGCTCATTCTTTTCCGGATTACAGTTCTGCTTTGGATACACCAAGTCTTCAGTGTTGTGCTGTGAACCTCATAGAATAAACCTACAGAAACTGTCACACACAGCAGTCTTATCTTGGTTAACTCCTCATGATGATGATGATTTTTTCCCAGTTGTCGCTTATTTTTAGAGACTTGGTTTTTAGAATATATTCCATATATTTTGCAGCACAAAAATGGAATGTGCAGCAACAAGTGTTTACTTGACTGCAGTATTAAAGGATGTTTTTTCTAATAAAAGTAATAATTCAGAAAATATTTTCATCTGTCTATAGGTGTTGCAAATTAAATGATGGTGTGTTTTAAATTATGATCAATAGGAGAAAGGCCACATATTTTACACCAAGAATAAATAGTCCCAAATAACTGCCCATATTTTACAGTGTGATGAAGAAAGGAAGGTATTGTTTTGCTATTAAGAGAACTATAAGATCTTTATAAAGCTTTACTCTGTGTACGTGTGTTTTAAGGACATGAAAGCTAATCCTGTGTAACCAAGGCTTTGCCTTAACTCCAGCTGTGCTGGACTTTGAAAGTATAACAAACTGCAGCAATTATCAAACTCTGTGGACACATATTCAGCTTAAACAAAGATCTTTGTTTCACCTTAAGGCTGGTGTTAACCTACTTTAGAAGAAGACAGGCCCGACAGAATTATTTTTCTGTAATTCCCCAGTACCGCCTCTCCATTCCTAGCATCCTCATCTTCTAAGTTCTGCCAACTTGCTTCCAGCCCTACGCAAGTAAGATCAACAGGAAGATGGTGGCTTACTGAAGGTCCTGGAGGGTGCTGGGAGACTTCGTGGGCAATGGGAAGGCACAAGCAGGCACACTGTCCTGGGGGAAGGAGCAGTAGCTGGCCTAAAGGAAAGCCAACAAGAGCTCTCAGGGTTTCCCATGTTATTTTAGGAGCTGGAGCTATTAATAATCATTCATGGCATTCAATCCTAAGCAATGTGCAAGGTCTAGCATGCAGATCACCTCTTCAGAGATGTGTACCAAACAATTAAGAGTGTAGGGAATTCAAGCTTAATAAATAATACGTATGGAAATAGCACTTGCTGCTTTCCATAGGGCAGAACTAAAAATTGTTGGAGATCCTGCTCTAAAAAAAGACTGAAATAAGGAGGTCATGTCTCTACTGATCTGAATTAAAAATAGTTGGAGTTGTGCTTAAAAAAACAAACACTAAAAGAGGGAGGTCAGGTCTCCACTGTTCTTGTTTAAAAAAAGAAAGTAGGAATAGGGAGGGAAGAAGGCACTTAAGCCCCGTTTCTCAAAGGTTTTTAAATATCTAGTTCTCAGTAAAATTCTGTGTTAAGCACCAGTATAGAATATCAAAGAGGGTCTGGACAATATTCTTCAAATCCAATCCGTTAGCTTTGTGTTCTTGCTTCCTAAAACATTCATTAGAATGTAAATGTTCTGAATTTTATCTTCAGTAGCACCCAGAACACTAATCTTTTCTCATGCTTATATATGCTTCTAAACAAACAAAAAACACCTTCCCCCCCCCAAACCCCACCGCCCCAAATTACTTCCCAATTTCCTGTTTCAGCTAAAAAACTGTAACATGATTTTTTTTCAGCTACAGAACAAATTCAATCTTTTCATAGGAGGATGATAGCAGCTGGTACAGGTGAATACGTGTAAATGAGGTAAATTATTTATTTTTATCTGTTTTTCCACTCCCTTCATAATGCGACTACTTTAAAAAAAATATTTGTTTTGTTGAGAGAAGAAAAAAATGAATTGCACTAATGTGTTTTCTCAAAACAGAATGAAAATGCATTCACATTGGACTTCTGGAAATAAGCGATGCCAAAACTCTTTCACAACAGACTTAAGGTATGATTTAGTCTTGAACCTCCATTCTTTTTTGAATATTCTGGGATCAGAAAAATAATAATGTAACAGATTGTGAGAGCCTATAATCAACAGGTCAGGAAGCCATTGGTAATAACAAGATTTAGAGCTGACATGAACATTGTTTTGTCAGTTAAACACAGAACTTTTTGAGGGGAAAGTTCAGCTTGGGCTTCTTCATTATTACCAATGCTTTGTTAACATTGAAAGAGTTTTCACAATTTTAAAAGATTAAAGAAACAACAAATAACTTTTTTTTTTTTAAAAACTTAAATGGACTGCCTATAATAACCAAATTGCCTATAACAAGTTGCACTAATTCCGCCTTACCATTCTTTTGAAGAGCAAAAGTTGCTGTGTGGTACCGACTTGGCTGATTGTTGACAGACCCTTTCTAGATTTTCCTCTGTATTCTTCTGTTTCTATGTATTTCACACTTGACTGGAGCAAAGAGTGAAATTATCAATCATTAAAAAATTGCTCTGCATTATCACCATTCAATAGCAACTTGTTGGAGTTGAACAGTGGAAATAAAAGATTGTATAAGGTGGCTTTTATTTCTTTGCTTCTTAAAATGTCAAATCTGTGTTTGAATGGAATGCTCAGTGCACAGCAAAATGAGCAATGAAAGTAAGAGTTCTTAGTACAAATGAAGCTGAAATTATGGGGCCGTGAAACTTCTGTCCATGCAAATAAATTACATCAATAGATGTAATGTTTAATCGTACATGGCATTAAATTGCACAAGACAAAATTTGGAAGATATCAAAAGATCTTTCCTATGTCTCATACTGCTCCCACCATCGGATGATTTCCCTGCATAGCCAAAATCTTTCATTGCGTTTTCTGGCCTGTAGAAGAGCAGGAAAGGGAAGATTAGCTAAACAAACTAGCAGCTTACCTAGGGTATTGAGAAGTGCATTTAGGAAGATCTGAATTCCAAGCAATGTCCTGAGTCTGTTATTTCCCCTCTCTCTCAATCTCACGTACACACAATATTCACTATTCATACCCAGAGTTCACTGTCTGATATGACTGAATTTTTAATTAACCTTTTGCCAGTTTTCCATTACTATCTGTCTTTAGGAGGACTTCTCGTAGCTTCTTCTAGTTAGAGCACATTGATTAACTTAACTTTATTCCTAACTGTGTTTATGCAGGAGAAATGAACGTCTGGCCCTTAATTCTATGAATACATTTCTATGTGGTGTTTAATTATAGTACACATTTAATGATAAAATAAATGTTTGGCATAGTTTATTCATCATAACAAAGCAGTTATGGTAGTTGTAATTCTTAAAAAGGCGTCAGTTTGTTGTACTGTGGTTATTCTCTGTGCCTGATGGAGAAATTAATGACAATGAAGTCAAGCCCACATAAAAGCCCTCAGGCACAGGCTTTGTCATCTGGAAATTGCTATTATTTCTTCTAATGTTTTCAAGGAGTGATGAAATGGTTTGAAATAACACCAAAGGGGGCATCTGAATTATCTAAAACTGTCTAATGTATTTGAGGCTTAGTATTTAAAATTACCTCTTGAATCACTGGAGGCAATAAATGTAATGCAAATGCACTTCATGTGCCTCTATTTTTCATAAAGGAAGTGTAGGAAGTAAAGTAGAGATGGTTTTGTAACTGTCTGAAGAACTAAGGAGAACAGAATTTCTTGCACTATTTATCAAGTATGAAGTTGTGGAGTAAATATTACTCCACAAGAAGGAATTGCATGGTTTTAAAAGGCAGTAAGAAAGTGGTTTTGGAATTGAATGAAATGAAGATGCTTCTCATGAGATTCTTTTTTAATGGAGAGTATATTTTTTGAAATCTGTTTTCTTTCTGTTCTAATATGAACTTAATTACATCATTGAGATTTTACTTTCTGTTCCACTGAGTGAAATTCTCAGGATTTTTAATTGCTGAGTAGAATTACTACAATGTGGTGTAAAGAAATGGGACTGTTAAATTTTCAGACTGTGGATTTGGAGGGAAGAACATGAGAGAGATGCATTTTCAGGACCATGCTTTTTAGAATCTGACTCCCTCACTGTACATTTCCAGTGCATGTTATCAGTTCTTTAGTTTAATACACCCTGCCCTCAAGCAAAAGCAATTGAAATGGTAAACCTGTCAGTTACCCTACCAGTTGCATCCCGGTTTCTTCTATAGATTTGCTAAAGTTTCTGCAGCAGGGATAGGAGTTGATATGGGACTGTGGTGTCATGTTGCTTCTTGGCAGAGTCATTATGATTTTTAAACTGTAGAAACCATCCAGACAGCGGTTCTGCTGAATCCCAAAATCAGAGGAACGCAGACAGTATGTGTCCAGTTGGTATGCGTACACATAACAAAAGAAAAATGACAGTGAAAAGGAATGCTAAACTTCTGAGGGTGCTTTCTTCCATAGCCCTCATTAACAGGTGATGTTTCTTCAAATACAGTATTTAATTTTAGATAGACAATTTATTTATCTTGATTATTATAATGTATTTTGCTAACCCTCTCTGAATATTATCACTAATGTAGAACTCATGTCACAGCATAATGGGTTGCAACAAAAAAAAGGAGTCAAGAATTTACTTGCTTTGTCTTGTCAAAGCCCCCCTTCACCCTGAAGAATAAAAGGAAAAAAAAAAAAAAAGAGGGAAAGCTTTCTGATTTTGATCTTGGCATTCTGCTTCTTGTGCCTTCATACATTTTGTTGTTTCTGGAAGATAATATACTATATATGAATTAAGAAATAATTCAAGGTGATTCATAACTTCATGTTGCATTGAAATTATTTTTTTGTTCAGTTCTATCTAGTATTTTTGATGGGTAATAGGTAGCTTTAGTGGGTTAATTATTCCTTAATTATTTTTAGACACGGTTTTTAGACAACTGATATTGGTCTCTTAATTCACAAACAGACGGGAGAATTCATTGAAGCCTCAGTTCTGACTTTGGCAACAGTTGTGAAAATGATGGTATAACACAGAGTTAAAGCAAGGAAATTGAAGTAAGAAAGTTTAATGTATGATATGAAATGTGCTATTGCAATTTTTATATCATATTATATGTGTCACAGCATTGTGTTTCTTTCCCTTTTTCTGTGTTACCACCTCTAAAAAAAAGACATTTGGTACTGAGCACCACAGCTTAGGCAATAGCATAGTTCATTCGGGTGTGAGAGGGGTGGTTCTGACTTTTTTTTTTGCTTATTTTTTTTCTTCTATTTATTTATTTACTTTTGCTGGTTTATAAAGCTTGTGCATGTCCAAGTAACAGAGGCAAATCAAAAGTACTTTTTTTGTTTTGTGACAAATTCTGGGTCCAAGGAAACCTTCCTGACCACAAGAAGTGGTAAAAGATTGGATCATCTTAGATGACAAATAAGTCTGTTGAGAAAATTGTGTGATAATATTTACCCTGAGAACTTGCTTCCTACAGAACCATGGGTCCTCAAAATTCCTTGTGTACTCAGGTGTCATTCCTTACCTAGTTTAAGAACATGATTTCTTGAATTTAAAAATGACTACTGACAAATAAGTGGCAAATTTTGAGATATATTCCAGCTAGCAAGATACAGTGGTACTCTGTACAAAGAAGGGAATTTTAAGGAAATGATTGGAAATGTTATTTTTTTTAGCTCTACCTCTTGCTCTAATTTGTTTACCATTTCAGGCCTGTTTAGATGGTCTATATTCAGTAAGAGTTCATATTAAACTTGTTCTTAAAAGATGCACTTTTTGTAAGTCATTAATGCAGCTGTAAACACAAATACATGGATTCACGGAAATATGAACAAGTACCTGAATTCTCACTAGGATGAAATAGCAAAGTGTGGTCATATGAAGTATCACATGGATATCGTTTTTATATTTTTATCAGATAATATTTCCAAGTAATTGTCCTTGACACCTGTATAAGGTGTGCACTATGTTGCCTGTTATGCCACATTTTATTAATGTAGAAAAATCTTAATTTTTCATGTAGCAGTGCTTTTCAGGAAAACTTTTCAAGAGACAAGTATTTAAATGACTTTATAACTTAGTTGTTTATTTTAAATGCTTAGCTTATTTATCCCACTCTTCAGGCTACTGGGTTTAGTGTTTGTAAGGTCTAGACAACCCCTGGAGAATTCTAAGACTGCACAATCTTAATAAAAATACATGCAGTTAAATTTATTGCTGCTTAATTAAATTATGGTATGTTAATAGAATGAAATTATTAATGCCTTCTTTGAAGACTGAAACACTACTTTAGCCAATTGTTCTGAATTTATTCACTACAGGTGCATTTAAAAAAACAAACAAACCAGCACTCCTAAATAGGTTTTTTTTATGTGGGCAAAAATTTCTTCCAGCATTGAAAAGCTGTAATTAGACTTTTATACTGTCAATACAACATACACATGTGCATTATATATAAGCTGATAAAAACTTTGTAACTCTCCCACCACTTGGATGCCTATCTTGCAGCCTTACCAGAACCATGCCAAAAAAGGGGCATTTTGTTTTCAATAACTTAGTATGGGATCATCTTTCCTTTTACTCCTGCTTAAATTTGAGGTCAGCGAGATGAAACCTCAGATGCTTATTAGGCCAAGGGTGTTCTGATAGCACTCATAAAGCTCATGACGTTGTATTTGTCAGTGAAATATTGCCTTCCCCGAGGAGGAGTACTGACCTTGGGAATAAAGCAGTTTTAGTGGCATTATGGTTTTGAAAGTTCCATTTCCACTGTGGAAATCTTTTTTAGTTCTACAGGATAGTTGGCCACCATGGAATGATTTCTTGATGTCCTCCCCTATAGTGCTGCCTAATGACCTACACACATTTGCTGTGTGTCCACCCTCCTGTGCACCACATGCAGTAAATTGCCTGTTCAAGGAACTGACAAAAACATGCACTAGCTCTCAATTTACAAAAGCTTTGTGGGACTGGAATTTGAAGGCAGTGAAATCAGATTAAGGATCAATGTTCGCTTCCTGTAACTTTTAAATTTGCCTGCTGGAGGACTTCCTCCATTGTGTCCCAGTTCATCACAAAAATGGATAATCTAATTTCACTGGAAGATGTTCTTGGACTTTTATGCAATACTAAGAAATGGATATATAAGTTATCACTGCAGTCCCATGATTTCCCCAAGGCAGATTTCTGACATGCACTGTGTACCCCTTATCTGCATTACAGGTTTCTATTGCATATTCTACTCTTGCTTCATGTTGAGGATTCCCAGGAAATTGCATTGTTGATCACAGAAGGCACTTTTGCCCTGAATGTTGTATTCCTGAATTTAAGTAAATAATAATAAAGGAGAATAAAATCAAAAGTTAATTTAATTCAGTACAATGACAGACTATATAGACCATCATATTTCTCTGTCACTATTTTACTAAAGCTGAACCATGTTCAATTAAGAGACAGATTTAAGTAAATTAAAATGTGTTCCAAAACAGGTGTGGGGGGAAAAAAAAAGAAGCTAGATTAAATAAATGTGCAAGTTAAGAGTCTAGGTGATTCTGTTTTTTGGAGTGGGTTATTTTTTTGTTTTGTTGTTGTTTTTTTAATGTTCTTTAGATCTATGCTGATTGCTTAATTTTCATATCAAGTAGAATTTCAAGGAACTGGAAATGAAAGTCGGTGGGAAATAATGAATAAAAATTCACTGGGAATAAAGCATTTTTTGTACAGTAACGCTGTATACTGCAAAATGACTGCTTTCTTTCAACTGTATTGGTGGGCTTGAAACTGAGCGACTTTAAGAGTTAAAGGTGCTGTCATGTCTTAACAAGCAATATTTGAATTATTTCATCAAAGACATTTTGAAATTTTCCTTCTCTCTGGATGTCTTCCATCCTTGTGCAAAGCTTTCATGTTCTGTATGTTTGACTAAACTTACCTGACTGAAAACAGAAGGCTTACAATTCCTTAAAATCACTCATAACCATTTACTAGGTTCAATAGTGAGCCACAAAGGGTAATATTAGCAATAAAAATGTAAGGTGAATTTATTTCTTAGCACGGGACATCTTTCTGAAAGGAAGAGTTGTGTCAACAGCCACTGAATGTCAGTCATTTGCTCAGCTCAACAATGTTCTGAGTGGTGCCGTGAGCAGTCATTGCTTTTTAGCAGCAAGTGGGGCAGTGCTCTTTCAGCAAGCCAATGTATCTAAATCACTCAAGAGACCTATTATCTCTGTAACAGCATGTATGGATAAGCACTGCTAATAACTGTGCCTTTCCTGTTGTGTGTGTTACCCCAATTTTCACAATGTGTCAGAGAGGAAGGAAACAAATCAATGGTTTTCACTTGAAGCTAAAATGTTCAAGTGCACCTCTTTGTGTTAATGTAGATTTCTTCCTCAATATGTAATTGAATGGGCAGATATGAGTGCAGCATAGATGAAACAAAGAGCTCTGTTTTAAAAGAGGATCGACTTTAAAATTATATCTTAATTTTGGTTTTGGTGTAGGTGATGAGCGCTTTAGCTGAGCGTGTTTGTGGAAGTCACTTTGAAGGCTCTGGTGCCACATCTATATTCCTTTTAGTATCCAAACTAGGACCATTAAAGTTAGCTTGAGATTGTATGTAATATAGACTTGCATCTTTGGAACATACCACAGGTGTTAACTTTGGCCTCTGATATTCTGTTTTCAGCATCTAGTAGAGTCATTATCTGAGAGATAGACAGCATAGAAATTCTATTTTCCCCTAAGACACAATTCAGAATTCAAAATAGTCAAATCAAAAGCTTTTTTACTGTCTATAAAGCAATGCCTTACTAAGTGATAATCTTTTAAAGTTTACCTTCAGTAATTTCAAGTTGTTTTTTTTTTTTATCTTAAGGCACAAAACTATATTAGTATTTTTTAGTGCTGACATTTGTCCTGCTAGGTATAAAAAATATTTATAGGGCTACAAGTGATGAATTAAGAAAATAGATTAAAAGAAATGACTTCTGCATGTCTCAGATAGGAAGGCATCTTTGAAAACTTAACAAGAAATTTGCATTTTTCACCCTGTGGAGCTTTTCATAGATTCTAGCACAATAAATGATCAAGGTCATGCAGTGACAAATAGAAGTTAAAATAAAATTTCAGATACAGGCATGAGAATTTGGATACAATTAATATATTTTGAAAGGTAAAAATTTCACGTGTATCAACAACATTCAATAATTTCTTGACTATTATAAAATCTGTTAACTAGTAGGCTAAGGCATTAGCAATAACTTAAAATATCACAATATCACATCATTAGCCTGATCAAATATACTTCAACTAATACAGCTCTTTCCCACCTGACCACTTTACAAACTTGTCTTTGATTTTGCATAATAATGTAGCTTGTGTTACCTTTCTTCCCCATATCTGTCATATATATTCCTAACCAAAGCCAAAGTAATTTTCAAAGGCTCATCTTCCTCCCAGCAGGTGAAACTTTTGTGGTGCCTATTCAAACTGAGACAATTATCTGCTAGCAATGTGTCATCAGACTGCAGTTAAATACATACCTAAATATCAATACTAGTACATGATTAAAAATTCAATAATGAAAAGATCCCATTAAAATTGTTGTGATTAGCTCTTAATTATGCATATGTAACTAAAGATTTAAGGCAGATGATATCTTTATTTGTTTAGATTATGCACTCACAATTGTTAATTTCAGAACTGTTACTATAGTTACCATTTAATGAGACTGAAAGCAATTTGTCAAAGACGAATTTACTACAATCATGGCTGTAGTAATTCTGCATCTGAAAACCAACACTGAATTTCAGAGTTATGCCATTGTGGAAGAAAAATACCTAGTCTTTAGTGCTGTAAGTGTTTAAAAAGTTGAACTGAATGTAAAAACTATTCTTATGGCCCAAACAAAAGGAAAAATTATACTTTCTCCTGTGCCCTCCCAGTCTGAGCAAATGATTACTGAGGTTCAGACTTCAATTTTGCTTCAAAATTAGAGTTAAATTCAAGTCCACTTTGATCCCATTTAAGTCATATAACTGTGCCTTGGCTTCAGAAGTAGCACAGACTGTCTGGGCAAGATCACAGCTGCATTTAAACCCAACATTTAGTAGTACTGGCCAAAAAATAGGAGTCTCCTTAGAACTTCATAAAAAGAATTATAGTTTTGTCCCTCAATGACCTGAAGAGCACCTAGATGTGCTATAAATGGAGCACAATGCAGTTGAGCCCTAAGATCACAAATATTTGATTCTGTACAATTTTACAGGCTTTCAGTATGTTTTGTGACCAGGAGAAAATGTTGACAGGGTGGTTAAATGGGGAAAAGAGAACTCTAGTAAGCTTTAACTCAGATGGTCACAAGCCTTATTATAGCTTCCTGGGTTTGGTTTTGAGGTTTATTAGGCACCCATCGATATGAATAAGCAGTGTCATTGGGAATGGGATGGTTGTATATCATCACAGACAGACGTGTGCTTTTCTTCTATTTCCTTTTTAATAACATTTTCATGTTTTCTTCCCTCCTTTCAAATGAGGACATCAGACTCTTGCTTTCATCGTCCCCACATTCCAGCCTCCCTCTGTATATATCCCTGCATGACAGCCTAACTTTGTATTATCATTCTGTTCCCCCATCAGTGGTCTCCTACCTGCCTCTAGCTCACCAAGAGCAATGTTGTGTCTTGCTTTGCTTCTACCTGCTTCAGAAGCTCAGTCTGTTACTGTTGGCATTTTTACAGCAGGCACTATGGAAAGAGTAGCCTGAGGAAGAACTAAAAGAGTTAGCTGACTCTCAAAAGTGGTGGACTATTGAAAGAATCACCTGAAGTTGTTTACAGTCAGAATTCTAAGAAAAAAACATGGCTCTCATATAGGTTGAATGTGTTTAAAAAAAGTTCAAAATAGGGGTAAACCAGCTGTATCCGCAGAATACCAGCAGCCTCTATTAATGACTTGAGTGAATGTTTAACATTTTGGCTCTGAAGAACAGAAGATCCCAGGCACTTTTGATTGCAAAGCACTGGGGTATTTCAAACAGTATCTTTTTCAAGCAGTAGCTTCTTGTTGGTATCTTTTAATGGAAAAAAAAAGTTTATGTGAAATTGATCATATTGCATGATATTCTCTAAAGAAAACATATCTGACTATAAATGTTGCTGTCAAGCTGCTCAAATGCTTACAAAACCTACTGAGGCAGGGCAACAATAGTGAAAAGTAGCAGTCAGAGAAGTCAGGTAAAACAGGGGGTTTATGATGCAGAAGTGTGGAATATTAAATTGGTTAAGATTGATGATAAGCTTTTTAATGAAAGTTCACAAAATATAAAAAGGTTAACTAGGTTAGTTTTTTTTTAACCAAAATAATTAATACAAAATATTAAAAAAAAAATGAAATTAATTGAAGTATGATGGCTGTCTTTAAAACCCAGGTTATGTACTAAAAATGTGGAAAAACAGAATAAGCAAGAAAGTAATGTTGTTTTCTCTATTATTAGTGAAAAAGGAAAGGAAGAGTATTAAAAGAACTGGAATGATGGAAAATTATAGAAGTAACAAGCTAAGTCAAAAGATATCTTGTTCCTTCATCTGGAAAGCTGGAGAGGTTTCCAGTTTAACTTTGATCTGTGATACTGAAGCAGTGCGGTCTTTTTTTTTGTACCACTTGTTGTACTTCTCCTGTATTACCTGATGATGTCTACTTTTCAGATTTCTGTTCTGCACTATTTTCTTTTTCTTTCTGATTTCTGTTTATATTTTCTTTATATACAGACATATGTTTATATATATATTTCTAGGCATGATATATCTATTGTTATACGTTTCTGTAACTATTTTCTAAATGCATGGTATTTCTATATACAGACTGCATATATTTTTCTATATACAGCTTCTCTGTATTCATATATATTAATGTAATAATATAGATGAAAATTAAATGCAATTATGTATATAGATATAATTCTCCTATATATATCTATATGTTGCATGAACACATATTTCAACTGTAATTTGGAGTCATTTACCCAGCTATGTTTTACTTTAATCCGGCTCTCTTGTCCTTGTTCTGGGACTTTTCCTGGGCCCAATTAAAGTAACTGTTTCCAATTAGTTACTTTAAAACTGATTCTTATCTAGATTGTTGTAACATTTTTATATTTTTTTTTAAGCCAAGTAGATATTGTGATGTTTCTGTAGGTACGACGTATGTAGTGGTGGTTGATATAGGCAAGTTCATCATGTGCATTTGCACAACTGTGATTTATATACTTCTCTCTATTGTTTGTAACTCCTTTCTTGAGAGGCAGGAAATACGTTTCATTCAAAAACTCCTAAGTAATCTCTTAGTCTAGTTCTGGAGAGGAAAGTGCCAAAGTGACACAGGCCTTTTAAAAAATATCCTTCTGTTTTAATACACATAAATTTTTTTTTTTTGTTACTCTACAAATTTAGTAATCCCTAGGACATATTTGAAAACAATGTGGTTCTAAGGCAAGAGTACAGTGTGACAGATCAATAATTTATTTATGGAGCAATTGTAGCATGAGCCAGTAGACCTGCTGCTGAAGGGCAGCATGAAGAAAAGCAGGCACTAATGGCTTTTGCCACCTGCTTTGCAGAATTCATACTGTGGTTGTCAATCAGCTCTCCACATGGACAGGCCAAATAAAGTCACACTACTGAATTTCATCTGGTGATTTTAGAAGACCTGCTGTGAGGTTCTGTTCTTGAGTGACAGAAATGAAAAAAGGACTTAGAGCATAAGCAGAAAGCAAACTATATCCCTTGCCCTTTTTTGCTGCTTCTTCCATTGACCTTTTGGGGAAAGCTTTAGCTAATATTTTTAGACGTCTTAACTACAATGAAAGAGGAAGAGGATTATGATTGTGTTCATTATAGAAACAATTAAAGTTGTTATGCACAAAACTTGCTTGTGGTTTAGCCATTTTATCCTTTAATAACAAAATCCACACCTGGAGAAATAAACTCAAATCATTAATAATAATGCAATATTTCATCTACTAAAAAGCCTTCACATGTTACACTTTTAAAGGCGATAAACATTGCAAAATAACAGAAGATGAATCCTTGCTATAGTATGATTATTCTATGTACTTTAAAATAGATACGTTAGAAACATAACTTTCCCTTCCAAGCCTGAACTGTAATCCAGATTTATTCCAAGGGTTACCCATTCTGTGAAGTATTTTGTCCTGGAATGGGGTATGGTTTTATGCCAGTCTTGCCCCAGTGGGTTTCTTTGATCTTTATTCTATTCATGGCAAAACTGCATACTCAGTATATAGAATTTTTATTTGAAAAATTAAAGCCATTGCTGATGCTTGATTTGGAGTCAGCTCTTTGATCCCTGTGCATTAACTACTAACAAAAGGACACTGACAAAATTTTTGTAGTTCATACATTCCGCAATGCACACAGTTTTCATGAATGCATTTTGGCATAATCTTACACCTCACCGTTAGAAGCACTAGGTAGTGTATTTGTTGTGGGCAGTGTGTTTCCTTTGATTTTGGGTGAATCTCAGTGGAAAAGAAAAGCACTGCAGCTACCTATGAAGTGTTCATTACATGCAAGCCTGACCTTGAACTGAATTTTTATTTTTGCTACTCCTGAAAAGCTGAAGTACACAAATAAACTATGAACTCTCATTCTGCTCAGGATTATGAAAAAGTAAACCTTTGCTGATATTTTCTAATATATACACAATCATTATTGTGAAATGAAGAACGAAACATGTCAATTGAACTTCCCCCCCCGCCTCTCCCACTGGAAAAAGCTTTTTTACCTTAACTTGAAAAATCAGTAAGTTGAGCTAACAGATGTGGAACACTTGAGAAAAATTTCAGCTGTGTATATGCTTGCACTGTTACTTGACTTTGAGTAAGACATATATTCACCTTCCAAAAGTCAAAGGGTGCAGAATGCTGCAGATGTGCATTAAATCTGTATTAAATACAGATGTTTATTTACTGCTGCTTGTGAAGTCCTTAGGTATTAGATAACCAGATGTAACAGAAGACTGCAGTTACTTAGGTAAATTATTTTGTGAATTGAATTTTGGTGCTTTGTATTTTCCTGGTTTAGGCTCTTCTTTGGATGTTACTGCCTAAAGGACCAGGTTGATACGAACAAGCTGAAAGGTAATCTCGTGCTCCAGGTTTCATCTCTGATATGTTCTCATTTGATAATGTGACATGGTATTTCAGAGAAGGTCCGTCTGGAGAGTAGAAATTGTGAACTTTGAATGAAAATTGCCCTCACAATTTGAAACTCTTAAGAAAAAAAAGTAATCTACAAATATAAGTGGTCATGAGCAATTATTAACTTTATTAGTGTCCTGATAGATGCGTCTTTACTAATAATCTGATTTTATTTATGACTATATATGAAAACTGAAAAAAATTATAAAATAGTATGTGGTTTGCAGCATTTCCTGGTAGGTTTTTTTTTAGCTCTGCAAGCACTTGCCATATCACAGATTACTTATATGCATAATTTAATCACATTTCAAATAGCAGAAGTTACATTTGGGGTTATTTCTTATTATTTCTTTTGTAGGAACTTGAAGGTTTATAATTAAGAGAATATGAAAAAACTTTGTATTCATAGCAAGTTTATAAATTAATGTACTTTATAAAAGCCAGAAGATTCTTTCCACACCAATGTTTTCATTTTGGTATTCCTGTACAATCTCATTTTTTAGTGGATTTTTCCCTCCCATTGGCTCTACCAATAAAAGTCATATCTCATTTAAAGGAGATATAAAGTATTGTTTACCAAACTGTGTTATGCATTTAAGCAGGATTAGGTACCCAGATTGCTTCTGTCAGATTCACAAATTTTGAAATGTGATTTAAAGTATATTTTCTGCAGTTTTGACCTTGAGCAACAGTGAAAATAATTTCTATGTAAACAGAAATCGTCTTTGGATGGATTATGCATAAATGCCAAGGGGATGTGACTGCAAAAGGCAACATTCCTGCAGGTAATTTTTGAGAGACATATAGAAAATAAACTATTTGCTACATCATTCACTTTTAACAACAGAATCAAAGAGCATAGAACTGGATAGGTCTTTTAAGTCACAGAATCCTGTCCCTGTCTCTGCTGCATTCAAATGTATTATAAATTAGTTAGCTGTATTTTTAAGACCTATGATTTTGAGACTTAGCACATTTTCCTTTGCTTACAGGTAAGCAGCTTACTAGTGTTTCAAGGATGGAATGCTCTAATGAAACACCCTGGAAACAGAAGAGTATACCTGTGGAATGGCACAACAACTCCTCCTTCCCCCAAGCACATGAGAAATTGCACAGTATTTTGAAGAATTCAATATCCTTTGATGCATGAAGGGGATTGGATCCCACCAGATGAAATAAGAGTATATGGAACACTTACGTTTGAAAGACAAGCCATATAAAATTACTGTAGAAAACTTTTATTTTCTCTGATAACTGAGAAATAAGTCTCTGAACTTGAAGCTGAACTTTTCTAATATGTGTGTGACAAAATGCTGGCCTCTGTGTAATGGTGTACTGAATTAAAATGCAGTACATGTTGTTATCCCCAAAACATTTTGCTAGCAGAGGTTAAAGTTGGTAGTAAGTTCAACAGTTTAGGGAAAAAACTTTCTTGTCAGTGTTTTAGTGACCTGTGCCAGAAAAATGTGATGGAAATGAATATCAATTTTGCGTGACGTATCACTGTTTTATTATGTTTATGCTAACTTCTACCTTCACTGAACAATTCTTCAGAATCTGATGTTCACCTCGTGTTGGCATAGAAACACCATTATTACAGAGTAGCCAGCCTGGACCTGGACGAAATGGGGTTCTTTGTGGGGCTTTTACCCTACTTTATGAAAAGTGTACCAAACATCAAAGCCTTCTGTGGAATGAACTTCTTTGTCATGTTTTATTTTTTAACTGGTGTTTCACATATGAATAATTGGTATCAATAACTACTCTAATAAAGAAAGATCACCTACGAAGGATGCTGCCATAGCACGGTCTCATGATAAGACAACTGTAACTTTGCCATTTCATACTTCAAAGAAAGATACACTCTAGGAATTGAGTAGTGGAAATCTTGTATATTACTATTTTATAATTAAAGAATGGAAAGCACTACACCTGTTTAACTCTGAATTATTGTACTTTAGGGAATCTTTTGTCATGGATGAAAATCTTCAGAGGAAACAGAATCTTCGAAGCTTGATGTCCTGGAGGTTTGTTGCACTTGTAAAGGGGAAGATAAAAATTAATTTGAAAGGCAGAAAAAGTTAAGACTACTTATGCATGCACATAGTTGCACTAAGACTTAAATTTCGCCCTGTGCTTTCAAGGTTATTTAGGCTGGGAGTTATTGCAGTGATTTTAGCTTTTCCTGGTAGAACAATTATATTTTAGGCTTGATGTTTATACTTGCTTTTAAAGGATTAAATTCAAGCTGCAGTTGAAGGGGTGAATGTCACCTGGCTTTTCCCACATTTCGTTAATTAGAATTGAACCCTGAGGGTAAAACTTATTAATGAAATGTAAATGTAAAATTATGCTGCCCGGGAAAAACAAATGTGCTGTGCCAAGACCTGCATTAGCTGAGTTTCTTATTTTCTCCTGTTTAAAGGACATTAAGAGAGAAGAAGACCTGGAGAGAGGACTGTGAATCACAATCCTGTAGGAGCTGTGGTTTCCAGCTATCATCCTGTAACCTCATTGTCTTTTCATGTGATTTTGATTACATTTCCTTCAGTATCTTTATGGCATATTAAAGATGAGATGAAGAAATAAACAAAGACATAAACTTGTGAGTGTTTAAATAAACTACAGAGTATCCCAATTTTTATTTTGATCTATGCCACTCTTCTTTCTAAAAAGTCATGCATCAAGTGTTCCGAGATTCAGTACGTCAGAAAGCATAGCAGCATTAATGTAGAATAAACCTTAGTATATAACACTGGAAAAGATACAATTTCCTCAGGATAAGAATTTAAAATTTAAACTGAAAATGTTCTCAACATGATGGATTTAAAAACTGTTTCTTCTTCCTCTGCAGTCTCTGAAGAATTTTTCCTGAGAAAGGACATAATGTAGGAAGGTGGTATTTCCAGTATGCAGGATACTGAAGCATCTTTGATAGCACAGTCTGAAAATATTGGTCAAGAACTACATAGCTTTTAAATGTCTCCTTCACAATTTGTGATACTTCATCTACAGTCATTGTAAGACCATTTTTGTTTTATATATTATAGGCTTTCTTTTATAAGTTAAATTGAATTTCTTTTACTATCAACTACATTGTTAAATTAAGTCTTTTTGGAATGGTTAACAATACTGGTTGTTGGTTTTTTACTTAATCAACTAATAATGTGAATCTTTAAATTTAGTCTCTTGTATATTCATGTCTTAAAACTTGAACGATACTACTTTAGTCTTTATCTCTGGTATAGAATGCTATTCTTTCTATTCATACTGCCATTTATCCTCCTTTTTTCCTGACTGGTTTGGGATCCATCTTAAATCACATTTCATATTCTATGGCTATTGATACTTTTTTTAAAACCATTTTTCCAGTGATCCTGTCAAAGAAATTTGAAGGTCCCAATAAATTGTATTTGTTTCCTTTTGCATATCTTGTCTTAGCCTTCTGCAAAAAGAATACATGCTTTTATAGAGCTCATGCTCAGTGACACTATTCTAAGTGTATCACCTGATATTTTCTTGTTTTGATACGAGATTTTTATTCAATTTCTTAGTATGAACTAAGTAACTTTTTAACTGTGTAACTCTTTAAATTCCAGTTAGACCATTTCACAAATACCTGGAGAAAATACACTGTACATTTGACAGGAATTAGGGATGTCATGTCACCCTGATTCTGCTTAACTCCTTTGTGGATTCACTGCTGTTAAATTTTAACGCTGGAATCATACTTTCTAGCAAAAAAATCTTTCAAATTTATAAAATACTTTTAACATTTATTTTCATGTCTACCAATCTTTGATCTGTTCTACCTCAGTCTTTGATGTGTATTATTTCAACAGCTAAATTCATGATATCTAATCTATTTATGGATATGGCTGTGTGATGCTTAGCTGTTTACTGAAGTTAAGACACAATATAGAAAAACTCGATTTATTGCTGCTGTAAGGCTTGCATTACTCTGATAAGGGAAACTTTTGCTTAATCTGCAGTGTTAGTAGGGCAGGCTTCCTTAATCATCCCAGCAACAGCCTTAGTCCCGGAGAGGAGGTGCCAGCTTTTCTTGGAGATTAGCAGCTCTGTATTTTGAGCCAGGTTATTTTTGCCCTGTGTTCACTAGTCAGAAAAATGTGTGACTGTGTAAAAGATTTAAGAAGAATTCAACATATTTAGTAGTTGTTTGACACTTGTCATCTTTAAATATTTTTCTTGAAAGCTGTTAACCAAGAGCTTTTTTATTTAGAGTCTGGTTTGATGTTGGTGACAGTCATCAACAGAATCCATTGACCTATCTTTGATGATTCAATGTCCCCTACTATCTCACTTCATTAAACCTTTGTAAAAGTTCTGTGATTTTTTTTTCCCCGCCATAGTTGCAATCTGTGCTCTCAAAGGTAGTAAAACTGAAAAGCTGGTACCTGGATTTTATTCAAGTCATGACAACTGAAAACTGGTGAGAGTCTTTTGTTTACATATGTACCAAACCATGTCACTTAAATGCAGGAGGACCAAAAGGATCCTAAATGCACTGTGGCTTTTACACAGCTGAAAGCCTATTTCAGAGCTCTTTTAAATCAAGAGAATTAGCTACTGATTTCGGTAACCTATAGTTAATTTCATTAGCAAAAAAACTGCTCTGCAGTGTTTAAGAGAATTACAGTTAATATTTTGAACTGTAAATAACAAAATTGAAAGAGATTGCAAGACAATTGGAAGAGTGTTTTAAAGAAAGAATGAAATTCCAAAATGATGTGTAAGTACATGGCTTGGATGAGAGACAGAAGTACAGCTTCATGTGACAGAAGCTGTGGAGGAAGCGATGTTTGCACCACCAGTGACCAGACTGTGTGCACATTCTGCTTTAGAAAAACAGAAACCAAGGACTCCCTGAAAGACCATTCTTAACAGGAACAAGCCTTTGTTTGCGGCACAGCAGCTCTTGAACTGTCAGACTTTTAATTTGAGACACAGTTATGATAAGCAGTGTTAATTTTACATAATCTTGCCAGGTTTTAAATTGTATAATTATTTCAGAATCAGTGCCTGAAGGATGCATTGTTTCTTAAAAAGGAAGACAAAACAACAACCCATCTGCTCGCCTAACTAAGATGAACCAACAGTTAGTGTGTTTTATTTGCTGAGATAATTTGTGAACATGGTCCTTATTTAGTTCTGCCAGGGTTTCAAAGTTAATTTTATTCCAATGTGCTGATAGCTAACATATTTTCCAAGCCATAGGAACATGTTTTCTCCTTTGTGCCATTTAATTTTTTTTTCGTTCGCAGTTCTTTCACCTACTCCATTTATGTACTAATGAGTAATCTGCACATTTTGAGGGAACTGCCTCACACCAAGATTAGGGACTTGTGAGCGGGAGTGCAAAAATTGAGGCTTAAAGCTGGAACAACTCAGGCAATGGCAGCTGCATGCAGATGAACAGGCATAGCCTTTGAAAACATAAGAAACAAAGAGATTGTGTGGGGACAACTAAGTAATCAAAAGCATGCTGGTTCCTCTCTGATATGCCAAGTACTAAAAGTGTACCACTAGTGCAGAGCTGATTTTCATGTGTTGCTTCGAGCCATCACAAAGTTTCACTATCAGGACAGCTTGACTTGCACCTTGTTATTTTAGATGTCAGTGGGTTTAGTTTTTTCCCTATTCATTATGGCAGCATAGAGACAAAGGTTTATATTTTGCTCTAATCTCTAGTTATGTTTCAGGTGTTTCTACTAACAACAAAAGCTTGTTCTTTTGTCAGCAGTTTTAAGAATCAGAGAAATCTGAGCACTTACACTGAAAAATTGTTTTATTTTTTGAAAGAAAATTATTATTAAACAGAAAGGGTCATAGATATTTTGGGATTTTATTTTAGTTTTTATTTTGCTTTTCCATATGAAGATGCACAAAGAGTAGAACAAATGCACATCTTTCAAAGGAGGATGGTTCAGTAACTAAAATGCAACACTGGGATGTAAAACCTATTTTGATTACTTTTGCCTAAACAAGCTTGGTAGCCAAATCAGCTTTTTCCCCCTTGTTTCTGAATTCCTCATCTGTATCAGACGAGATGGATGACGTTGTTGCATGTAAACAGTGTGAGGTACTCAGACATTCTATAATCAAGGACACAATACTGTATATGTCATATATATTTATATATATTTAGACTCCTTAGAAATTCTAGGAAACATCCAGGCATGTTTTTTGTGTGTATATATAGACAGTAATACAGGCCTTTTTTAATAGCAGAAGATACTTTTCCTCATTTTGATAAGGAAGTTACAAAGAATGAGAAATACTTCAAAGTAATGTTTTAGCGTTGGCAGCTGTAGTATTAAAAGTGTCTGGAAAGATGATAAAGCATATTGGTTCTGAGTGAACACACCTCTGATGTAGTACATATAGAAATTCGGCTAATTTTGAGTAAAAATTCTAAAGGAAAAACTGCTTTAGAAAAAAAAGGTACAGGCCACTATCAATAATAGCTGTAAGGAGCAGAAAATGTCCAGAACACCTGAATTTGGTGCATTTAAAAGTCTTAAGGCTGTTTTAAAAGGCTATTCTTCATTATCAAGTTCTGCTAAAGAGTATCCCATTGTAGGATCACTTATCAGAAAAGACATACCTCTGTCTCTAAGTGCTGCAATTGTACATCTAATGATTTACCATCAATGGCTGAGAATTTTCTTCTCATCTCCAGTTAGGTCTATTTAATTTGTTCTGGAGCTGTTCTAGAGGAAACCAGCTCAGCATATTCTGTGATTTTGTGAAGTCACTTGCTGCTGCCATGTTTCAAAACTTTGTGCTACATTGCACTGCATGTAAACAGCAGCATCTGCGTGGAAACAGTATATAAGAGCTAAAGATATTAGGAGAGTAAAAACTGGTGGCTAAAAGTAATTAAGAATACTAAGTACATACTAAATACCAAATTGAATTAAATTTAAATTAAGAAATATGTAAATCAGTAATTGAAATTTTTCTAAACTTAATTAAAAATAAAGAACCCAGAAGCTAATGATAGAGAAGTGGGGAAAAAAATAAAAAGGCTTAGAAATAATGTTCTTTGATTATTTATCACCATGTCCTAAGATAAACTGTTGGAATAATATAGAAGAACCTGGAATGTATGCTCAACTGAAAAACAGGACAGATTTCTTGAGATTTCTTGAGACTTCTTTCAAAGGACTCCTGGGGAAATACATATACAGATTTTAATGAATTAGAGTTGCATTTTCCAGCTGTTTTATTGAAATACATTCAGATGTAAAATAAATCAGTAGGCTGTGTAATGAAATCAAGCTCTATAAAGCAAAAATAAAGGAAACCAATCTCATCAACCACATAGTTTCTAATGGTCTTTTCTTCTAAAATTGTAAATCCACCCAATTTAAATATTTATGACCTTGATATCTAAAAATAATTCCCTAACCTTCCCTGTCATCTTGCTGAAATCTGTGATAGACAGATGCTCTGGCTTTATGACCTTCTTGATTATTTGTGGATGATAAAAGAATAAGTTACAGCATGGATAAAAGCCAGCTATAGTTACAGTACAAACCTGTGGATCTAAAGCCTGGTGGATGATTTTTTGACCACAATGAGTAGTAGAAAGTACATTTACCTGATATAAATTTAAATATCTTGTGGATCTAACTTGTTATTTTTCCAATATAGAAGATTTCAAAAGAGTATTGATGTGTCCAATACATTGATTTTCTAGGCTTTCCACCACTTACATAATGTATAAATATACTCCTAGTGTGTTATATTTGCGTATTTCATCTGGGATCCACACAGCCTCATTAGAAAAGGCTTACTTGCNAAAAGGACAATGAAACTTTAGAAGTTTCCTTTTAGGTATGAAATAAGTCCAACACCTGCATGCCCTCCCCTTCATCCATTTTCTTAACTATAGTTATCACAATTTATTAGTGTCATAAAAACCTAGGCCAACTTATTTTTTTCTGGTATTACTGTCTCTGAGGCCACCTCCTAAGTTTGTCCAGAGATCAGAATTATCTAAATTTTTTTTACATCTATTTTATAACTAGTTTTCTACTCTCTTCTGGTATTTGACTTCTACTTTGTTGTTCTTTTCATCTGTATTCTCCAGGCATTTAGTATTCACCTTGCTAGGAAGTGCCAAATATCAAATATATGTGTCCATTCCCAGTACAACCAGATTTACTTGAAAAACAGGTCAGCCACCATGGGGTAAGGTTTTTGGGGTAGGACTCAAGATTTGTCCTCCTCCAAGCTCAAGGCTGCAAGATTGTTCATGGAGTTATTTAAAGTTTAATGCATGGTCCACTCCCTTTTTGATTGAAAATGCTAGATTCAATCTTAGCTACTTTTCTTTCTGCTCTTTGTACAGTAAGAGAAAAATGTTAGAAATAGTGAGACCCAGCTGGGTCCATTTTCTCATTTATGCCAGTAATGCTACTGCAGATCAACCAATAGGCTGAATAGCTTGTACTTTTTCAAAACATGTGATTGATTAAATTATAACTAGATAGATCACTTTTCTGTAATAGTTTAGCATCTCTGTAAATGTAATGCTTGCATGGTAGACTATGAAGAAAACAAGGATGGGGCAGCGGTCTCAGGTGTGCATGGTTATATTTTTATATGTGCTCTTAGTACAGATATGAACAACCGCTCATATGGGGGATAAAGAAGCAGAATGCACTAAACATGACATGTCAGGTTCAAAGCTGAGGAGCCACGCAACACTAGCAACTTGGCATTGTTTCTTTTGGCTTTAGTTCTTAGTACAACTGCACTGGTTACTTTTGCCTTTGTTTAATCCCATTCTTAAAGCACATCCTGTTGGTAAGCCTTAAGCTCTTGTGGTTGGTTTTGAGTTATACTTCATCGATGTGTGTCTTCAACATACACTAGCACATTTAAAACATGTATCTTTGACTTTAAAAAGAGAAAACTACAAGGACTTACCCGTTTTAGGGAATTCTATGTATTTCAAGTTTTGTGCCACAGAAAAATCTTGTCATATTTGACTTTCTTATTTGAATTCAGAAACTGTGTACAAAACTAATGTTTGCACATATTTACTGGCTCATAAACGCGCTCTTTATTCTGTTAATTTCTTACTATTTCAGGAATTTTCCCCATCCTCCCTTAGATTTGAAATACTCAGAGAATGATAAATTTTACTTAAAGGAATTAGAACTGTGTTGGCATAACTACAGTAGCTTAATATTTACAATACAGGAAAAGTAGTAGTTGAGATCTCT
>VWZG01005225.1:0-10881 GCA_013396735.1 Grallaria varia
ATTCTAAGGTGCAGTATAACTGAGCCAGGAATTTTAAGAACTACTTTCAGTGTGCTCTACTCCATCTGTACCATCTCCTGAATACCAGTAGTAAAGTATCAAAATTTTGTTTTGATACTTCGTTATTTTCTTGAATCTTAAGAAAGAAATTAAACTGTCTTGCCTATTTCACATCACAGTGATTTACATTTGGTGCCAGCTGAAGCTAAAATGAAAGAGCTGTCCTTCCTGTATTTGCAGAAGAGATTATTGATTTGGAGGCTTTACACCTGGGGATTTTTTGTCATCCTGCTGTGAGCTGTTCTATTTGCTTGCTAGTTACCTGTCCATAAATTTTGGGAAGTTACTATGTGTGCTTTGAATTCTGTTTTAAGATGTTTGCTCCGTAGCAAAACCTGAAAATTAACATTTAATTATTTCTCTTAAATATGTATACCTTTCAAGATTGAATTGTATTTAATTCTAATTTGTATAATGTATAATAGCATGTATAATAGATACATTACTTGTTTGTGATTCTTCCTCAGATTTCAAAACAATAAGATTACAGGTTTCTTCACTACTCCAGGATTTGTCTTTAAGAGATAGGGATGGTCGTCGTAGAGATTACCATGACCTCAGGGTAATACTCGACAAGCCATGGTGCACGTTCAAGAATCAAAAACTGGTATGTTTAGATTAGACTATAAATATATAAGCAAGTTGAAATGAGAAACAGCTTTATTTCTGCTTTTGGTTTCCCTTTAAGAGCCAAGTAAAAAGAAACCTTTACTACGTACTAGAAAAAGATAAAAGTTGCTCCTGATACCTGAATAGGAACACTAAGATGACATGTCTGATAGCAGAGTACTTCAGACAAGTTTTGTAGCATTTTGAATTGCATCTGTTTGTTTAGACATATATGATAGTCCTTTTATGTTCCTCAGATCTGCTTCTTCATTCAGGACTCTGTAGGTTTGCTTCTAGAAGTTGCAGTTTGTAACACATTCACTAACCAAATTCATAAGGATCTCTAAATAAATGTGGAGTTTGAAACCTCTTCTCAAGAAATTTTTTAGTTTAAAGAAAAGGTGATATGCCTCTTTTCTGGAGTTGAAATCATGCATATGAAAAGAAGTGAAGCAGGCTGTCATGATGGTCCTGCCTACCTGCTAGAATGCAATCCCTTCATCCTTTTTTATGCTTCACAGTACAGGTTCTATGATGATGATGATTTGTATTGCAAGTGTGAAACGTCACATCATATAACAATGACTGTAGTCCATTTTTGCTTAATTGAATGATAACTGGAGCATACCACAGACCCAGGAATGACAGGGCTTAGCTCTGCCCAAGTCACTTAGATTTCCTGTCTAGAACTATGCTGCTGCTGGTTCATGGATCCCTGTACTGTAGGCAGCTGTATGGCTGGCCTTTTGTTTTCCCTTTATAGCTGTGTGCAGGTTACTGATCTAAATGCTTACCTGATATGATGTGAGAGTGTTCCTGATGACTGAAGGAGTTGCAGAAAGTTCCAACAAACAATTGAATGTCTTGTAACACTGTGCTCACTGAGCTAGAACAGATGCATAACACAACTGACCTCTAATCTTTGAATGCCACAGTTCTTAAAAATCTCTGAGCTGTTAAATACATATAAAGTGGTAAAATTTTGTAACTACTAAGATGTTTGCCTCTTGTTTTAGGTTTGTCAGGTAAAATGATAAGATTAACTACAAATCACTTCCGTTTGACATCTCGACCCCAGTGGGCTTTGTATCAATACCATGTTGGCTATAGCCCTGAAATGGAATCGCGCCGTCTTCGATCAGCTCTGCTCTTCCAGCATGAAGAGCGCATTGGAAGGACCCATGCCTTTGATGGATCGATATTATTCTTGCCAATAAAGCTAGGGAATAAGGTATGATACAAGAATGTGGTTTTATTTTTTGTTTTGACTTGCGTTTTATGATGCTTTTTGTTTCTTACTAGTCAGGGTGAAGTTAGGGAATAGATCTCCCACAAGCAGTGTTTAGTTGGATCGAATATATTAGTATAAGCTAATTTGCTTGTGCAGAGAAATTTGGTAATGAACTTCTGGTTCTAATGCTTAGGTTCTGCAGGCTAGAATAATCCTCTGCATGGAAGTATTTCTCCTTTAGTTTTCTTTCTGCTTTTCGTAACTTCTGTAAATTATCATTCAACATAATTGAAAGGGTGGATGACTTGAGTGTATGTGACAAGGTTGTGGTACCTGGGGTGGCTCCTAGGGGAAGGGATCAGGGTCTGCCCCCTGTTGTACACAGTCATTTTCAGCCAACTTCACAATGGACACATTGCAGACCAAAGCTGAGCCCATCAGCAAAGTTAATGGCACCTCTGTGTATTCAAAAAGAAGGAAAAAATGCCAGAACAGAAATAAAACCTAAGAAGAAAGGAGCAGCAGTAAGATTAAATACTGATGCTAACCCCTGCCTCCTCCCCTCTGCCCCTTGTGCCACTCATTACCTCACTGGAGGGACTGAGTTTGGCCAGAGGAGTCCAGAGTGAAGCTGAGTTTAGAAAAGGGAGAGGGGGAAGCTGTTTTCATTATGTATTCTAATCTTTTGTCTTTTTGCCTTCCAGTACCTGAATCAGTAATTAAATGTATGTTAGTTGAAACTATATTATTTCCTCAAGTTGAGTCTTTTTCCTGTCATGGTAATTGTTAAGTGATNAGGTGTTCACAAAGAGGACAGAGGAGTCCAGAGTGAAGCTGAGTTTAGAAAAGGGAGAGGGGGAAGCTGTTTTCATTATGTATTCTAATCTTTTGTCTTTTTGCCTTCCAGTACCTGAATCAGTAATTAAATGTATGTTAGTTGAAACTATATTATTTCCTCAAGTTGAGTCTTTTTCCTGTCATGGTAATTGTTAAGTGATCTCCTTTACCTTCGTGTTGAATTCAGCTGCTCTGGGGATAGCCTCCATTCTACTCCATTAGTCATCTTCACCCAAATGAATGAAGCATTTCAGGTTGTAGTTTACAGCCCTAGTGGGAAATCAAATTCCTGTTTCAGTTAGTCTTGAATTATTGGATAGAATCTCAGTGCACAAGTCCAGTTTGATATTGATGGAGCAAAGTCCAGATACAGCCCTGTTTGCCTCTAGTTTTATTAACCTCATTTCACTTTCTCAGGTTACCCAACTTCTTAGTAGGACTCAAAATGGGGAGGATGTGAAGATAACAGTCACACTGACTAATGAGTTGCCGCCTACTTCACCTACTTGTCTGCAATTCTACAACATCATTTTTAGAAGGTTTGCTGTACAAATGATGTCCTTATAAGAGGTCATTCTGAAAATACACGCTTTTTTTTTTTCCATTCCAAAGAATAGACTACAATAAATAAGTATTACAAATGTAAATTTTTAAGCCTTTCTGGCTACTGTTACTGTGTGGCCATCCACATCTGGCAATAATTTAATGTGTATGTGTGTGTTTCTGGCTCATGTTACTGTGAAATGAGTTTGTACCTTTTTCCCCAAGCAAGCAGATTCACACTGTAGTGCTAACTGTTGTAGTCAGATAATCCTCTCTCTATCCTGCTTCTATATCTGTGGGTTTGCCTCTTGAAGCAAATAACAGAGCAGGACCTTGAACTGGCAAATTACTTTTTTTTATTTGGCTGTAGTATTTCCACTTAACCTTGGTACCTGGGCTGTCTGGTTCATCTGAGATGTAGCTTGTTTGGTCTGTTACCTTGAGCTGGTTGGATAAGGGTTGGGCTGCATTTGAATTTATCTCACCTGATTGTCATTAATAAGTGTCCCTGACCTTTTTAAATTAGGTTTAATGAAAAGTTCCTGTTCTTCCTGGTCAGTAACAAATGAGGTTGTGCAGAGGAATGGGACCATGCATGGTGTGATAAACTGAATAATAATAATAATAATGATGTGAAATGACCTCCATATTTCAACTTCTAGGCTTCTGAAGATGCTGAATTTGCATCAGATTGGACGTAATTATTACAACCCTGGTGATCCAGTCAGCATCCCTAATCACAGGTTTGGCAAAAGTACTAAGGTTTAGGAGGGGTGCTGGGAGAAGGGTTGATATTTGGATACTGCTCTGGTGATTTATCTTGTAATAAAACCATGCTCTTAAAAGCATGTGTTCCTGGGAAGCCTGAGACCTCATTCTCCTAACTTAGTTGTGTGTGTGTATAAGATCTCCGAAATAAGGTAGTGAGAGGCAGAAATAAGGGGTGAGAATAAAGATGCTTTAAAGCACGTTAAGATTTTGTATGTTCTTTGACAGGTTGATGGTGTGGCCAGGCTTCACAAGTTCTATCCTCCAGTATGAGGAAAGCATTATGTTATGTGCAGATGTGAGCCATAAGGTTCTTCGTGGTGAGACAGTGTTGGATGTTATGTACAGTCTTCACTCCCAGGTTGGAATGGAAAGATTTAGAGATGCCTGTGCTAAAGAGCTAATTGGCTTAATTGTTCTTACTAGGTAAGTCTCTTTAGACTCTTTTTGTCTCTAGAGATGTCTTTAGGCCCCTTCAGAAAGCATGAAAATGCTGTCATTGGCAAACTAGCAAACTAACCAAGGTGACAGCATTTCCAAAAGCAGAAAGCACATACTGAGTTAATTCTGTTTATTTTTGGTTTTATTACAGTTCAGCTTCTGTTAGAATTGAGAGCTTACTACAGTTGAAAACTTGAAGTTACTGCTCCTGATAGGAGCAAAACTTTCAACTTAAATTAGTATTGTGATTAACTGTTTTGTCCCACAGTTGTATTTCTTTCCTATTTAAGATTTAAACAAAAACTGATTGAATGTTTATGTAGGTACAATAACAGAACATACAGAATTGATGACATCAACTGGGATAACAGTCCAATGGGTACATTTAGAAAATCAGATGGTTCTGAGATCAGTTTTTTGGAGTACTACAAAAAGGTATGGAAACTTAACTGTTTTATGCTTTAACTTGGAACATTGGAGCATTGTTACAGGTTTGGTTATGATGCATGGATTTGTGATGCATATTTTCTAATAGAATGTTATGTAACCTGAGATCAGTAAGTAAGCTACACAGCATTATTTGATGGGAGTAATCCATCCCAGGGCGTAGTTTGTCAGGCAATAGTGTCAGGAGGGCTGCATGTATGAGCAAGGAGCTCTTGGGAAAACCCAAAAGAAGCATATGGAAGGTGGAAGCAGGGACAGGTAATCTGGGAGGAATACAGATACATTCTCACAGCATGCAGAAATGAGGTTAGGAAAGCCAAAGCTTTGTTAAGAGTAAACAAACACGCAATATGTGTTTCTGTGCAGCAATATAATATAGACATTGCTGATCCGAAGCAGCCTGTCTTGATCAGTCACATGAAGAGGAATAGAGGGAACATACAAGGATCTGTGGTTCTAATTCCAGAATTGTGCTCTCTAACAGGTACTGTAGTATTTTCTCATTTCAAAGCATGTCAAACTGTAGTGCCTACCAAAAGGGTATTTTGACAGCAACCTTTTGCCAAGTTCAGTAGAAATGTTTTGTGAATGTAATGTGAATGAAATCTAAATGTGAGTTTAGAAACAAGTTTTGTAGCTAAAAGATTTTAAGTAAGGCTGAAATGTTTGAAGGGTTTTGATGTTGCATAGTCTTCAGGTATGGTGTTCAACATTGGTACACTGATATCTTGTAGGGATTTTTCATGGTAAAACTTCTGTTGAAAAAGAAATTACTTGAAATTGGTAATTTTGTAAGATTTATAAATATGTATGTTGCTCTGAGATACTCACTTTGCATTAGCCGTACCTGTCCATCTCGGCACTGTTTTGTATTGATTTGGTAATGTAAATGAAAAGCTGCATTCCTTGTGTGGTTTCCTCTCAAGTGCAAAAATCCAGAATTCTCTTTCTGTGCAGATGGAAATGTATGTACAGAGAGCAACTGTAAACCTTGATTGCTGCTGCCATTTCCTGTGTCTGCAGTACACGTATCATTAATCTGTATGGCTGGCAAGTTTAATTTTCATAGTCCTTAGTCTTAACTTCTACTCAGGCAAAGATTTTGCTGTTCCCAGGATTAACTGACAAGATGCGCACTGACTTTAATATGATGAAGGACTTGGCAATCCATACACGGCTGCCACCTGAGCAAAGGCAAAGGGAAATCGGAAGACTTCTCAGCTATATCCAGAGGTATGCTAACCTTAATGTCTTCTGTACTTCTGTCATGAAAATTTTGTATAATTATTTATTGCAACAAAACTTTGTAAATCTTACTGCTTTTAAAAAAACAAAAGTCAGGAAGAACAAATTTCTTACTTTTTAATTTAAATCTTGTTTTTAAACAGAGATGACGGTGTTCAGAAGGAACTTGAAAACTGGGGTTTAAGCTTTGATTATCAATCAGTGGCCTTTACAGGAAGAGTTGTTCAAGGAGAAAAGATCTTTCAGTCAGGAAGGATGGTAAATACTAAATCAACTTCTAAAATCTTCTGGATCTCTCACTGATGAAACCAGTTCTTAAGGAAGGAAATAGTACTTTTTGGTTTATAACTGAGGGATAATGAGTGAAAATGTTATATGCAAGTCTTTGTCTAAGCGGGAGACTTACAAACTTCTTAAACTTGTTAACAAGTTTTATTTAGAAACCCTTGAAGGAACTACATTACAATAGTGTTTTCCTGGCAAAATGGTTCCTCTGTCCAAAGAAAGTATTTTCAGATAAATTAGGAGCCTAGATGTGTTTCTAACGAGCTTCCACCAAGACTTGAAGATGAAAAGCCACTAATTATTCATTTAGTAGATAGAACACAGATGGTATCTGTTCCCTCAAGATGAGGTGACCAATATGAAAATTTATGCTTTTCTGATTCTTACTATTTAAAAGGTCTGTTATATTCTTTATATAATACTTCTGTTTTTCTCAAGGCGTTACCCTAGTAAGAAGAAAAATGTGAGAAAAATAAGTCTACATCAAAAGCTATGTCTTTATAGCACAGAACACAGAATCTGTGCAGCAAATAGTAACCACTTAATCTGGGCTAAAAATCAAAAGTATGTTTGTATAATTAGGAATGAAATATTTCAAGAGCATGATTTCTTTAGAGGGCTAGCTTTAGCTTAATTTAAATTACTGACAACAGCAGTAAAGGAACAGATAAAAATGAAGTCGTGTTACAGTCTGTTCTTGAAGTGTATTGGGAAGTAATTGTGGTATAGCTTGTTCTGTAGGATGTTTATTTTTTTGTTTGTTTGTTCCTTTCTTTCTTTACCATCTTTTCTTTGCAGTTTGATTACAATCCTCAGTCTGCTGACTGGACAAGGGAAACTAGGGGAGTTCCCTTAATCCGTGCTGTGCCCATGGACAACTGGCTGTTATTATATACACGGCGTAACTATGATGCTGCCAGTAGGTTACTTCAGAGTCTGTTTAAGGTCGCACCAGCTATGGGAATCAGAATGAGTAAGCCAAACATGTAAGTGTCTTTAGAAAGCTGATGGGAAAATCATTTTATAGTTGCCAAGATGTGTCTGTTCCCATGCTTAGGCTGTTAAATGAGGAGATGGTATGGGTACTCTGTCACACTGCTGGCTTGTGTGAGAATTTTAGTAAAACAAAGTTGCTTTCAGTATGCAGAGTGTTCAGTTTTCTCATGACTGATTTTCCTACTCATATTTCTGAGAGCTTTTCACGTGCCAAAACAGAGAATGATTAGACAGTCATTGAGCAAAACCTTCTCAAGTAAAGCCATATTTATCAAAAGAAGGAATAGGTATTTTCTTGCTGACTTAAGATATATTCTATTTATGATGTGTTCTTATTGCAAATACCCTCCTTTGAGTACCTGTGTTTGCCTCTAACTTTGAATTTCATTGCATTTGGAAACCTACGCTTGGGGTTATTCCACTTAATCTTCAAAATGTGTGAATATTTTGTGTTTATTAATAGCTATAAATGTGGCACAATACAGTAGTGATGTATAGTGGGCTTTTATGCTTCTGCATAAGTAGTTTTAATAGCTGGGTTTTTTTTCCTGCAAGTTTCAATAGGTATTACTTGTTTTTGTTCTGTAAGAATTTTTTTCTCTTTCTTTTCAGGATTGAAGTAGATGACAGAACAGAAGCTTATTTAAGGGTTCTACAGCAAAGGGTTACAACTGACACAAACATAGTATGTATTTGAATCCATACTTTCAAATCATGCTAATCTCTGTAATTGGTGTTTTAAGACTTGTGGGATTTGTCCTCAGAAATATGACTCTTGGCTCCTGAAAATCGACTTTATGCCTAATCATATTCCTGTTTAAATCCAAGACTAACTATGGGTATCCCTCTGGATAAAAGCCTTCGTGCTTGGCTCTGATATACAGACACTGAACCTTTAACATTACATCTTTCACTGTGAACACTTAGGTATTTCTCTGGAGCATAAGAACCTTTTCCTAAAGGACTCTTAAATGCTTTATAAATCTTATAATGCAGCTTCTTACAAAGATTTCTTTTTTTCTTTAAAGGTAGTTTGTATTTTGTCTAGTTCCCGAAAGGATAGATATGATGCCATCAAGAAATACTTATGTACAGATTTTCCCACTCCAAGTCAATGTGTGCTTGCTCGCACTTTAAGCAAACCTCAGACTATTATGACTGTAGCAACAAAAATTGCCATGCAAATGAACTGTAAAATGGGTGGAGAACTTTGGAGTGTTGAGATCCCAGTAAGTATTTTTTTTAAATGGTAACTAAATTATAACTTTTTTTTTCAATTGAGCTTTACTTAAAAAGCAAGCCTTTTCTCCCAAGAAATAAAATTAACTATTCTTTGTGTACTTTTTGTGTCTGTGAGAAAAGGCATGAATTTAAATATAACATAAGGAGACATTTAATGAAAGAATTCAGTGCTCATGCTTTACTTAAGTATCCTGAAATCAAATAGCTTGTGTCATGATCTTGTTACTGTATAGCACATTTTCATGTACTAACACATGTTCTGTAATTATTCCTTTAAAGCTGAAGGAGGTGATGATTGTGGGAATTGATTGTTACCATGACAATATTTCTGGAAGGCAGTCAGTGGCAGGATTTGTCTCTAACCTGAATCAAACAATGACACGGTAAGATCTGAATGCCAAAGGCAAAAAAAAACCCCATAAATAAAAAAAGAACCTTTCCTTTAACTGAAAAGTACCTTGAATGTGATGGACCATCAGGAAAGCATCCAAATTTGTTTGCTGTACATTGTTAATAAGAAACACATTGTGTATTATTTTTCCCACTGCCATAGCCTTTTCCTTTTCCCATAGTGTTTGTGAGAGAGGTCAAATGGTGGAGCAAGGGCTGGGATGAGTAGAGGGCATCAGGGTAACAGGCTCTCTTGCCTTTTGAGTTGACTTGAGTGACAGTTGTTTTTTTTAAGGTTTTTTTTTTGATTGAGAGAAATTTCAAGTGGTGTTAAGGCACTTTTACCAGGGGGAAATACTATCATAGTACACTAACACTTCCTTGGCTGCATTGACCCACAACACGCATAAAGGTTGTGGTCATGGGCATTTTAAAAATAACTTCATTGAATCAAGCCTGGGAAATGCTTTGAAGGTCATCTTTTGTTTTGTTCTTCACAGGTGGTTCTCCCGCAGTGTTGTTCAAAGTCGTGGGCAAGAACTGGTGGATGGAATCAAAGCCTGCTTGCAAAGTAAGGGAAGGAGTTCTGCTTTTGTGGAGTCAGATCTAAGGAATGACAATTTAGCTTCCTCCAAACACACCTCCCCTGCTGCCTTAGGAGGCATCACCAACTTGCACTTGGATAGGAACAGATTAAAAATACTGTTGTAAATATTGCTGAAAACTAATAATAGCATTTTGTGTACAAGCTTTCATTGATTCTGATATTTCTTTACAATAATTGAAAAGTACCTATCAGTGAACTTCAAAGAATGTTTTAATGGAGTTGAATTTAAAGGAGGACAGCTCCCTGCTGGGAGGGAGCCTCGTGCAGCAGTCTCTTTAGGTTTTTTCTTTTTGTGTCATGTCAGTACGCAGGTAAACCAGAGTTCTTTTTGCAGGTGACACTTGTGTAACATGCATACTGGTTTCAGGTTACTGAAGGATTAAGGACCTGTTTTTCAAGTAATAAAAATGCATTTTTGTTTTGGAATTAATTGTCATTACAGCTAGCAGCTTATACTTTTTCTTTCCCTTTTTTTAAGCTGCTCTAAGAAGGTGGTCCAAGTGGAATAAGAGTTTGCCCTCTCGTATTTTTGTGTATCGTGATGGTGTTGGAGATGGCCAGTTAAATGCTTTGGTTAATTATGAAGTGCCTCAGTTTGTGGATTGCTTGAAGAGCATGGGTACTGACTACAGGTAAATCTGTTTCCACCACATCTCTTCTTTATAGTGCAAGAGAAATAATCACTGGAGTATAAAATGAGGTTATGGATGAAGATTGTGTGATCTTTCCATCCTTACTTATTTTTACTTGAGAGTAGAAATCCGATCTGTATTTAGAAAATCCCTTTTTAGTCTGTTTTCTGTCTTCCTATGAAGTTGTTGGATTGGTGAGAAATAGTAACAGTTGTGTCTAAACTAAGAATCCAAATCTATGAAAAATGTCTTATTTAACCTGAGCAATGAATTAATGGCAACTTATTTGTGAAATTAATGCCCTGGAGATCCAAAGAATCTGTTCCTGAAGTATTCTTGGTGCAGTTTTTCAGGATAGTTTTTGGTTTTCTTCCTTGTATTTTAGCCCAGGACTTACTGTGATCGTTGTGAAGAAACGAGTGAGTGCTCGGTTCTTTGCAGAGGCTGGTGAAGGACTTAAAAACCCACCCCCTGGTACTGTTATTGATACAGTGGTGACCAGACCAGAGTGGTAAGTTATTGTATACATAACACTTGGTACTTTTACC
>VWZG01005226.1:0-18509 GCA_013396735.1 Grallaria varia
TATGATCTATTACTAGCACCCACCACTAACTAAAGCCTGGAAGTGTATTACTGAGTGTGGCAAAGCTTATGTCTATGGTGATCAAGGCAACAGTCTGTTATGTTTTTGGGCAATAACCAAAGTTCCTGTGTCTGATTAGCAAAGCTAGTCTATGTTCTGCGTGTTGCTCACTCAGGTGAGGGATTTCTATTCTGTGGTCTTTTACAGAGTGTAGAAATTCCCAAAATTTGCATAACCTGTGAGTCTAAATGAAAATTCAAAGACAGAGAAAACTCATCTTTAATACAAGCAAGATGTGTTTTCAAATGTGTTGAAAATTTGCAGTTAAAACAAATAGTCATAGTCAAGGAAAAGAACCAAATAAAAACCTCATGGTATTTAAGACATTTTGAATGGGCTTCTTCATAAGCATACTCATATGGTGGTGAATGAGGTAATTCATCTGAAGTTTCAAAGGACTGATTAGATTTGGAAAGACTGCATTGAGATTGAATGTGATTGTGAATTTCCTTGTCACATAATGTGATGTTCTATTTTGTTTGTTTGTTTATATGCTTGGGGGTTTTTGTGGCTTTTGGGGGGCTTGTGTTTGGGTTTTGCTTTTGTTTTGTTTTTTATTTAATCAGTACTGAGATTTTGTAAAAAAGCTCATAGCATATTCTACATATAATCTGACATAAAAAATAAACTAATTCAGAATGCTCTCATTATGCAATTGGTCTTTTAACGGTTCCTAGAAGAGATACTTTGATTATGTATAACAGAAAAATGCATAACCCTGCAATTCCTTCTGTGCAATTAAGAACCAAAGTGAGCAGAAATCAGGCATATAGGAAAGCAAGTTCACTTGTCTGGATAGGCTGCTGATCACATTGACTTTTGATTGCAGGTATATTAATGTCTTTGTTTGATGAATAAATGTAATATGTTGGCTATTTCTAAGATACCCAGTATGCTTAATTTTAGAAACAAAGGGAAAGATCTTTTTTTAGCACATGACATTATGCTTTTGTGTTTGTAAAGTCTATATTGCTCAGAGACTTTCTGTGGGATCCTTTTCATGAATTTTGATCCAGTCTATGAGGAGAAATTGTGAATTTACTCCTGTGAAGTAGCAATTTCCTATCATATCAGGTCCTACTAGGAGGATAGTTGTATTGATGAGCAAATATACTAAAAAATTTTAATGCATATTAGAAGCTATTAGAAACAAATTGATGGGAAAATACTAAATAGCTTCTTTAAATTTTGTTTGATTAAGGTGAGTAATAACCTGGTGATTCTAATATAAGATTTATATCCTGCAGGAAAGATTTCCAAAGAATTTCATCAACGTAGTGGAATAAGTTGTCACTGATTTTCTCCCCAGTTACAGGTAATCTTCTGAATGTAAATATTTTGAACACCAGTTTTCACACAGTTACAGTTCACAAGCCAAGTCTTTTTCAGAGTATCCTAAGAAAAACAGAAACTTAGCAGTGATCAATTTAGTGTCAGAAGACACAGATGAAGCTGTGATACATAACACCACTGTGCCTCAGCCTCCATCAACAAGGTCTCGGGATTCTTTGTTCTTAGACACAAAGTTTTAGGAGGAACTACCAGATGTGGAGGACAATTTGTTCATAACTCAACTCGTACTAGACTGGGACACACGACAGACTGCATCTGTGGGTCATTGAACTTGTCAGTGTAATTCCAAGGCTCTGATCTGTCATCTTCAAAAGATCATGGAAACCAGAAAATATTCCCAATGCCTGGAGAAAAGCAAATGTTGCACTCATCTTAAAAGTAGTCCAAAAGGTCAACCTGAGAAACTATAGTATTGTCAGCCTTATAGGAGTCCCTGGAAAAATGTCAGAGTGAGTTCTGACTTCATCATTTTTTATCAAGAATGCATTATTCCTGACACATCCAATTGCCTTCTGTGATAACTGGATTCACAGATAAAAGGAGAGCTGTGGATGAAATTTAGTTTTAATTATGCAAGGCTTTAATGCTGTCTCAAATACTGTTCCTGGATAGAAGTTGGAACATTTTGGCTTGGATGGGTGGAAAAATCAATAGGTTAAAAAGCAGTTGGATGAATAGGCTCAGAGGCTGGTGGTTAATGGGTTGGGTGTTGATAAAAAGTACAGGAGTCTGAATAATAATGTGTCCTGTTTAACTTCTTTCTCAATGGCAATAGTTGATGCAGTGCACTCTCATTGAAGTCGCATATGACATCAAGTTGGGAGGAGCCAAAAGACACACTGAAGGTCAGTGCTGACATTGTGGAGAAATGTCTTGACAGAACTTCCTGAAATTCAACAAGGATAAATGCAAAGTCCATCCTCTGGAAAGAAAAATCTCCTAGCAAGAATATGGATTGGTGAGTGATGATCTAGAGAGTGGCAGATTTGGTGAGAAGATTCCGGGAGTCCTGAAGGACAGTGAGCTGAATGTAAGCCAGCAAGGAACCTCGACAAAAAAAGACAATAAGGTACATAGAGGGCTGTATGAACAGGAACGCAGACAGAAGGTCAAGGGAAGTAATTAACTCCTACTCAGCTACATTTAGATAATACACCTGCTTTTATCTATACACCCCACACAAGAGAAACCAAAAAAAAACAAAAAGAGGAAATAAATTGTAAGAATTTGGAAGAAGTTCAATGGAAGGCCACCAGGCTGGTTGGGACTGGATCACACACCCTGTGAGGAGAGTCTGAAGGGTTTGTTCATCCTAGAGAAGAGTTGGTGATGGATGACCTAACAGAAGCCCACAGTGTCTAGTAGGAGGTCAGAAAGGAGATGGAGCCAGGTTTCTCCCAGCAGTGTGTGGCAGAAGACTGAGAGGCAAAACAGGAAATTTGAAATGGAAGTGCTTCAGCTAGCACAAAAACTTATCCATGAGAACAGTAGCTTTTTAAATGTACTTGCTGTCTTTATTAACACAACTATTTTATAATATAAAGAAAATATCCACATAAGCATTGAAAATAGCTGTATTGTGTTTGTGTAACTGTGTTTTGGTAGCAGAGGGGCAATAGGGGTGACTTCCGTGAGAAGCTGCTAGAAGCTTCTCCTATATCTGATGGAGTCAATGCCAACTGGCTCCCAGATAAACCCACTGCCTGTCCTTATCTTGGCCCACGAAGTTTCTGTTATATTTTTTGTCCTCTGTCTAGTCGAGGAAGGGGAGTGTTGGAGCAGTTTGGGTGAGCACCTGACATACAGACAGGGTCAAACCACTTCAACAGCATATCCTTTAAAATAGCAGTTAAAACTGAATCTGTAAAAGTTAACAGTATATTCTCTATATTGCACACTGTTGACTCTTACAAGTGTAAAGAATTCATATGTAGCTTTGTTTTGGAATATTTTCTGTAATGAGAAGCAAATGGGCTTTCATATTACTTTAATGACATAATATTTCCTTAGTAGCTGTAAATGCCAGGAAATCTATAACCTTGAAATGCACTTGTATTTTTTGCTTTTCTTTATTATCTAGAGAAAAATTTGTTTTTGTTCCATTTCTACTGTAGTGCTAATTCCATTGTGTTGTTCTTTCTTTATTATTTAACACAAATGTGCACAGTCTGATCCTGAGAAGGCTTGAGGTTTAAACATGGTTATGCTCATAATGGTGTGTCCAAATAAAGGAATAAGTGCTCAAGAATTTTCCATTTTGTTTTTTTTTTTTTTAAAAAGTTTATCCATGTGAAGCCCAGTGAAATTTAACTTCTACTTTCATAAAGGAAAGATGTCAGTTAGTGTTCACTTTGGCAAAACATTTCTTTCTCAATGGAAAAATTCCATAACTGTTGCCATTTGGCTTCCCTCAGTGAATTTTCCTTTTCACTTTGTCTGCATGCAAATTTGGCTTAATTCTACTTTTCCTGAAAAAATTTTGGGATGGAACTTCTACTTGAAGGGCATACTAACAACTAAGAGACATTAGAGACAAAAGGATTTTGTAAATCATTAACAGCAGCAGAAATAATAGGTGCATCTTTACCTCTTTGCAAGGATTTTCCCTTTATAGATTTCTTTTCCCTCAGTAACAGTTTAATTTCACAGAATTTTGACAACCTTGTGATTGTCACAAAATATTTAGAGAAAAAAATAAAGGCGGAAAAAGGAAGGTAGTACTCAGACCTTCAGACAATGCAAATCAATATTATGCAATCCAATTCAACATAACTGTTGTTTTAAGAAATTGCTATAGCACACACACATCCACCACCTGCAGAAAAACATCCATTAAGCAAACTGAAAGAGTGAAAATGGGTACAAGAACAAATATAAGATTCTTTGTTCACAAGAATATTTTCATACCATGAATTTAGAAAAGAATACTAGAACAATAATATTTTAAATGGTGAACAATCAAGCTTTTTAATTACAATAACCAATCATCCTGTTAAAACAGTACGTAACATTCAGAGTAACAACTTTCTTGCTTTAAGATTAGTATTTTATGTGTGGCAGTTTATGAAAAATCTAAAGCTAAACACATCAATTTGTCTCAGTGAGAAAAAGAGAGTAGATGATTAAATCATGAAAAAAACTAATTATGCATTATTAAGAAAGAAAGGGAAAAAATAGCAGCCTTTTTCAGGGATTACCTTTGGGAATTCATAAAAAAATAAAACTTTAAAATATTTGAAGAGTTCACCCGCAACCCTACAGTGAAATATACTATTCACAAGGAATGCTAGACAAATGTTGCCAAAAGGAAATGCAGAGTCTAGATCTGTTTTCTCCACAGAGTAATTTATATAATCTATTCCACTGTTTACTTAGAACATGTTTAAAATTCTGAAAGCACTATACAAATGTTCAGTATATGTTAAGCTCATTAATTCTTGTCCAATTTAAATATTTTCAGCAATATCCTCTTCCACTTTGCAGCTGTTTTTCAAGTATTTGAAGACTTGTATTTCAGACTTCTCTTTCACAGAATATGCAGCCTGGAACAGTTTTATGTTTCCTAGATCTGCCCATCTTTATCTTCTGAACTTTTCTCCTTAAAATGTTTAGAGTGTAGTGGGGAGGGGATTTGAAATTTCCAAAATTGTACCTCACTTGAGACATGAGCTAAACCAAGTCAAACCAAACCAAAATGCCTCTTTCACCTATCTAACAAAACATTTATTTTCATTAAGCCCAGCAAGGATAAGCTTCTTTCTTCTTTTCCCCATTAGATTTGTTTTTGTATTTGTAGAGATGATTATTTCTTTCTCGTTAATACACCCTATACTTTCCTTGAATTTGAATCCTCCTTATTTTATTTCTGTAATTGTCTAAATGCACTTGTGTTTTATTCTGTTTACCTATGTACTTTCAAGTCCAAAGATGTTTGAAAGTCCAAAAACTAAATGTCTGCACAATATATAGGCCTTGAGAGCTCATCCACAGGTGAACATTTGTCTTTAGGATGAGTAATTCATCCCTTTACTCCATATGTGAGTATGTTATAGAACACCCACTAAAATTTCATCTCTTGATACTATGCAGCTATCATTATATTCCAGTCAGAAAGTTGGGAAATTCTCATCAGTCCATAATATTAATATTCAGGGCTGAATATTAGGAGACAGGCAGCACATTTCTGAAGGTATGTCATTCTGACAGATAAGGATCCTAATTTTCCTAAAAATTACCTTTAGACATTTAGCTTTACACATCCTTATTATTACCTTTTGTAAATCAGTTTGAATCTTTCAGATGTGGGCCATGTTATTCCCTCATTTCTGAGAAGATGTGGTTCTTATTCTCATTGTATCAAGATGGTTAATATGGGGTCCTTTCAGTTATGAGAAGTATCCATCAGCCTGCTCCCTCTGCAGAGTATTCCATTCACTATCTTATATGCAGAAATCCTCTCAAGTAATCTATTTTTCCCATCTGCAGAAGTTTCTACTTACAACCTGTCAATTTACCATGGCCTGGGATGATGCCAGAATGCATAGGCTCTGCACACTAGCCTTGTTAAGTTTTGCATATCTGTAATGGGTTGTATATCAGGACATAGGTAGAGACCTAGGTTTTCATTACCTAGTCCTTATCAGTGGAAATGAAAGCATAGCTACTTCATGAAGATTATTTCACTCTATAGATATTTTCCAGATATTGCAATTTTCCTTCTAAGGTCCCAGTTCCTACAGTTGCTCTTTCCAAATATCCTCAATAGGTCCTGTTTGGTTTTTGATTTTTTGTTGTTTGTTTTTTGGGGGTTGTATGTGTGGGTTTTTTTGTTTTGTTTTGTTGTGGGTTTTATCTTCTTTTTTTTTTTTTTTTAAACTGCTAACTCCTAAATCCTTTTTTGCCTAGGTGATCCCTGAGTCACCTAGGAGCTTTTCTGGGGTAATTTTTAAACACCTCTAACAAAACAAGAAGAAGTAAGAAATTTAATAATCTAAGTTTCTACCCATTTTCCAGCAGCCAGCTCGATGGTCATGCATGTCTCTGACTGCTAATAAATCCATGAAGGTGGAGCTTGTGGCCATCAAGGGCTCCCCAGGGGCCACCAGGGCAGCCAGGACTTGTTTCACTGACCCAGCTAAGGAACAGGGCAGCTGGGAAAAACTGGGAGAGGCCCATCCCCAGGTATCGGAAGCTTCCCTGCGGACAGGGTGAGGCTGAGGGCATTCCCCTGTAGGTGAGAGCCTGGGTATGGCACAGCAGAAGCTGGAACTCAGGTCAGTCCCAGCAGGACAGCTCCACTTGTGAGGGAAGGGAGTCAGGCCCTACCAAGTCCACTTTCTTCATAGCAATTTTCCCAACTGGACGAGGGCCCAGGCCAGCTAATGCCCAAAAGTCAGGAGATGTGCTCAAGGTCCTTGCAAGCGCTTTTCAGTCCTCAAAGCTTTACTCAAATCCCCTGATTTTGATATCCATGTCTGAGCTATGTTTCTATGTTCCCACTATGGTCTATGATGACATAATCAAACTAGTCCGTGAAATGCAGAGATGAGTGTCAGCCCTTAACTGTAGCAGTGTTTTCTGGTGTGCTAAAGATATCTGAAATATTCACACAGTCCTGACAAATACAATTCACCCAAAAATGGGTTGACAGGGGGATGGAGGGGGTGAAAGAATCAACACTTTTGTATGAACAGCTGAAGACTGGGAATAATAATGTAATTATTTAAATTTTCCAAATTGTCTGTATGTACCTCTGTTTAGGCAACTCAGTTGTGCATTGAAAAGCTGTGCAGATATCTAAATACAAGAAAAAATCAAAATTAGTCAAATAGATCTACATTTGCAGACTCTTGGACACCTACATTTATACACTGCAATTTAGGGATCTGGAGCTGAGTCCTATCTCAGCACTATGAAGAAATGTTCTCATTGGTTGTTTTCTGAGTTCATAATTCTACCTCATCTGATTACATACCACTGGATCCCAAGTTTACATTTTATTATAAGTTCATATAGTAAAATGTCATAATGTGAAATGACATTTGATTAAAATAAAGGGCACTTTATTAGTACCAAGCTAATGAAATAGAAAACATTTTTTACACCATGTAAGGATGGTGGAGATTTCTTAAATAAATTGTATTCAATCTATTAGACTGAATGCTCTTCTAGGAGTCTTATCATATTTCAAGGCAGGGGACAATTTTTTGCTTTATATCAATTTTAAGAACAAGACAAATAAAGAAGAAACTTAAGAAAACCTCTCAAAATTATTTGGAGCAATTAAGAAAGGAGTAAAGATTCTGACTCTATAACATAATGTACAGTAACAATTCCCAACGGTTCTTTCTTAATTAAATTGTACACATGGCCTTGAGCATATTTTTCTAAATAGCTATTATAAGAAGATATTTAACAGCAGAAGGCTACCTGCCTAGTATATGAAAGAACCTCTTATTCTTCAGTTTGTATTCACAGTTATTTAAAAATCTAGCTAATTTTTTTTGAATGAATGGCAGCAGTTTTTTCATTTAAAGATGGGAGCAAGTTTCTATAGAAGTAATTAAAGTTGTTTCCATGTTTTCCAAAGCATTTTGTAATAGAGTCAGAAAATTGTATGAATTACCATCATTAACATCAGTAACTGATGCTTAGCATTTCACTGCAAGAACATCATAAGGTAAATAAATGATACCTTTTTAATATTTTGCCTTCCTTTGCAGTTATGGACTTGATGGAAAAATACATGTCTGTAATAAACTATTCAAGTTAATGAAACTAAGGAGAAAACTTTATAAGTGATTTTTTTTTCTTTGTCTCTACTGAGATTCAAGGACTGGTTGTGACTAAACTAGTTTGTTTGTCATATAGGAAAAAAAATCTTTATTTCTATCAATTTTTTTTTGGTGGTAAATGCTGAGAAAAACCAGTTTTTTCTATAGGTAACTGTATACATATCTGGCTTAATCTTCATTATTCGCAGGCTAGTAAATAAAAATATTACACATGCTGTACACATGAAAAGACTTTTAGTAATTAAACCCCCAAATTTGTGAATTATTGGATACCAGGCTGTAAACATTACAGAGTAGAAATTATTCCTAGATATTCTTTGTCTTTATACCTTAAATATCTTCATCAGTCATCCTGTGCATATCCATGGACAGGAAGGCACACTTGTATGAATTATAAAAAAAATTTTTTTTCATTATTTGAGATTTGTTTTGTTTGTGAACTGAACAAAATCCAGGCAAACGCTCAAGTTCCACTTGAAAAACAGAGTTGATAGTAAATGGATGTATGTACTCAGCAAGATTAACAATATTGCTATTGTTTTCTTTAGGTAAAGCATCAGGCATCGTATATAGTTCATATGGTGTATAGTTTTTCTGTACAATAATAATCTAAGAGTGTTGGAAAGTTCATCTGATCTCTTGATATGAAGGGAGATCTACTACAGGCATTACTAGAAAACTAGATGAAGAATTACAATCACTTTGTGCTTCAGACAAAGCTACAGGTACACCAGAAATAAGAAAAAAAAAAAAAAACAAAAAAACACAAAACCGACACTTTGTTTTTCAGGACCAATATCTTTTGCAGTGCATGATGGTGAATAATTAATGCAATACATAAATTCAATTTTAAGGATATAGCTGAAGTCACCCCTCAGGACTTCTACATATCACTGGAAATTGCACGACTTTATGTGAACTACAGAGTGAGCAGGACTCTGATGCACTTTAGGCTAGCAGATAAACATAGGATCATGTTGCATTGCTTCATTAATTCTGTTAGTTTGCTTTGACTTTTATTAACTGTCTTTCCCTATTCCTCCTGAAATGATACTTCAAACCTGGGAGGCTTCTTGAGGTTTACGAATGGTCCGTGTTTAATCAAATGCTATCAGTTACTGAATTTTAGCTATTTTTCAGTTTCCCCTGTAGTGTGTGAGCAATGAAGTGGGTAAACAAGCCTTGTATCCAAAGTAGAGCTTGCAGGCTTACAAAATGGTGGTATGAGAATGCTCCTATGTCAAAAGTATTTGTGCATGCATGTATTTTCTCTTGACTCTCTAAGGCTAATATCAAAGCTTCTAATACTCTTCACATGTATTCTAGATAGCATCTTGTGATAAAATCAGTTAATAATTTTGAATTTTACTGAGTTCTTTCTTGAACAATTCAAAACTAATTACACTATATTATTATAAAACAGGTTTCTAAATATTACGTAAACTATACACTAATGTTTGCACTTACTGGCAAACTTGTGTAGAGTGTTTTTATGCATGATGTGATTTTCTAAGAAAGTGAAACTTCTGTTAAATTATTGACACTGAAGTTTTTGAGAGTTTCCACAAACTTGAAATAAATCTCATATGTAACTTAAATTTGTAGAATTACAGCATACAATACAGGATACAAAAAAAAAAAACAGTTCAAAACTCAGACTTCTTTGAACATTTTCAGTCCTAATTCATGTCACATGTAGAGCAAGTACTATTAAAATCTTGACATTTACTAGTGATGATAGTTAAACGTCATATGGTATTTGCAGTACTCCCCATTCAAGCTTAGGGGAACTGCAAATGCCTCTCTAATGGCAAATACCAGAGTGTGATAAATGTCAAGACTTTAATGGTTCACTGTAATAATTATGGGATAGATTCTGATAATTCAGACCAAAATGGGCAGCATCTTGCTCCATGAAAAATCTCACTGACTGTAGTAGGACTGCTTGTGATCATGTTTGATAGAAGAGTGAGCTCATCTTTGTAGGCATTTACTGACAATTTAAAGTCAAATAACAATCTAGATTAGGTTCTTCAGATTTTCTTAATTAATTGTTTTTTGCAAACCCATTTCCAAAATAGGAATGTCCGCTAAAGCATAGTCTAAGTTAATGCCTGTTTGATATAGTGTAGGAAGATACGTAAGTATATGAAGTACTTTAATTCAGCACTGAACTTGAGCTAAAATACTCTCACAGTTGGTATATGCTGGAGAAGGCCAGGGCCCCAGATAGTCACAGCTAGTTTCAACCATGTTAGCAATGGACCCGCTCCAGATGAAATGAGAGCTCGGTGGAAGACTTTGTGGCACCTCTGTGAAAAGGTATTTTAAGATAGGGAAGAAAATGCTGGAAAAAGGGAGAAGGAGGAAACAACAAGGTCAGAGGAGTAGGAGGTCTTCCATGGCAGAGCAGACACACCCCCAAAGGGGCTGCAGCCTACAGAGGACCATGCCAGAGCACGTACCAGCCCCCTATAAATTGCGATCCATGGGTAAGCCCAATTGAGAACAGGCATACCTCCAAAGGAGGACTGTGTCATGTGGAGGAACCATGACTGAGCATAGGGAGCATGGAAGAAGGAGAAAATAAAAAAAAAAAAAAAAACCAAAAAGAAATGAAATGAAGAGTGAAAGAAACAGCTCTGTACTAACCTAGATGACAGCCAGTTGTTTCACTGAAGGGGCAGAGTGTAACCTTTAGTGATAACAGGATGAGACCAGAGATGTCTGTAATGAAGGAATGAAAGGCTAGGAAGTAGGGAGGTATTTGAAGAGAAGTAAAGCTGAGAGAAAAGTTGAGCTTGGAAAAACAGGAGGAGGTTGATCTTTCCATCGATGTTTAAGTGTTTGTCTCCTGATGTGGGTTAACCCTGATAGGCAGCTAATTACCTCACTAGCTCTTGTTTACTTCCCATCAGTTAGACAGGGAAGAGAATCAGATGTGTAAAAGCAAGAAAACTTGTGGTTTGAGATAAAGACAGTTTAACAGATAAATCAAAGTCTTAAGCAAAGCAAAGCAAAAATAGTAATTTGTTCACTATGCTCAAGTGGCAGGCAGATGTTTAGCCACTTTCAGGAAAGCTGAACTTCATATGGTGTATAACAGTTACTTTGAGAAGATAAACACCATAATTATAAATATTCCCCATTTCCTTCTTCTTTCCTCCGGTTTTTATCTCTGAGCCCAACCAAAACCAGTACAAAATCTTTGTTTATCAATACTGGAACTAGTAATAAAATATTTAGGTATGCTAATTGGCAATATATTAAATTAAATTCCCCAATTTAATCTGTTTTGCCCACAACAGTAATTGGCGAGCAAGTTTCCTCTTGTCTTTTAAATGCATAAGTTTTCTCTTTCCTAGTCTTTCCATCTTCTTGCAATTCTTTCTAGGGAAGGAAGCAAGAGGGTAACTGAGTGACCAAGTAGTTGTGCAGGAGTTTCACTGCTAATGAGGGCCAAATCACCACAACTATGAACTGTCTAGTCCAGTACAGCATGAATTAACAACTTGAGGAAAGAGTAGAAAGGGGGGTTAAATTCTGGTTTTTCCATCTGCCTCCACAGGTTTTTGGGATAGGATTTAAACAGATAGTTCACGGTGGGGATGGGCCAATCAACTCAGATTTAGTAGAAACACTTCTGAAATCCATCTTCTGGGTGAGCATATTAATAATTTCCTAACTCCATGTGCTGGTTTAAAGGTAAACCGGCAGGAGAAATGAACCCAATTCAAAAGAGATTATAAGTCAGAACTGCAATTTAATAAAAATATTAAAATAAATTTACTGATACAAAGGAAAATTGGTTTTAGCCCACAAAACCCAGATGTAAAACCCAACACCCTGGGGCACAAACAGAATGGTGCTCGCCAGCCCCTGTGCTGAGCACTACATGGTCCCCCTGAGTCCAAAGCAAAAGGAAAAAGAAAACCTGTTGATAAGGATGGTGGTTGCAGTCTGATCAAAAATGGTGGTAGTAGTCCTGATGGGGTTCTGGTCCTCCACTGAATCTGACGAGTGGTGCCAGAAGTCCCCAAACCCCAAGCTTATATATGCTCGGGTTCAGATGGGAATGTCTACCTCCCCCAGGGTAAGGGGTTTCACAACGGGTGATTTACTCAGTGAGTCACAGGATATCTTGGAATACTTGATGGCCCATTAGCAGACATGACCCCTCAAGCTGGTTGTGAAGGTGCTAATGACTCCCAGAGGGGAGTTATCACACCTGAATTATCGGTGTGAAGACAGGGAACTCTCCTCTCTCACAGTTTTCTCACACACCCAGCTCATAGCTTGAGATGTCAGGTGTGTCCTGGGCAGCTGCTGCAAACAATGCACTATGCTGTTCATGATAACTGGCAGAGAGAGTATAGAAAACACAGTCCTAGTTACACCTACAAAGTGATAAACTGGTCCCAGCCACTATATCTAGGATACTCCANAACTGTCCCCCACCCCTAATAATAAAGAAACCCAAAAAAAAAAAAAAAAAAAAAAAAAAAAAAAAAAGTGGAGAAATATAGTTTCTTCTTTTGTTCTCTAATACTTTGAACTCCATTTTAAGAAAATACATAATTTTCATGGTGGGATTTTTGGCTGGACGGTTACTCCAGTCACAAACTTTTATATCAGAAACTGTTTTCGTAGGAGGAATAGCAGTCACTAGATATCTGTCCATTTGAAAAAAGGGCTTACAATAACCTTTAGAAGCCACAGGTTATTCTGTTCACCGCATTAAGTTTAAATGTGGAATAAACACGGGAGAATGAAGATTTTTGTTTGTTCTTCTGTTCTTCTCTATTTTTATTTTCTTTAAGGTGTAGTTCTTATTCTGAAACCTTGTAAAGAAACATTTCAGTCATCCGAAGAAATTTGAAAAACATTTTTTTTTTGCTTTTATTGTTTTGTTAGTTTTCTACTACTTCATTTACAGTGAAACTGAATCTGCCAGGTAAATGTCTGATGTATTTTTAGACTGCCTTTATAGATAAGACTTGTTAAATATTCAGGCCTTGTATGTCTTGTTTAGCTATTGTGATGTAACATGAGCATTATGTAAATTTGAAGTTATTCATTATCTGACAATAAACCTAAACTCACACTAGCAAAAGAATATTGGCAAGTTCCTTCCTAGACTTCTGCATCTATAACTTCTGTTTATATCAAAGATGAAAGTTAACAGTGTAATGCTCCAAAGTCGATTCTTTTGTGTAATGTTTTTGCTACTGTGATTCCCTAAAATAAAGAGATCATGGTTCTGCAACTTTGCAGATCTGTAAGTAGAAATGATCTTTCAACTCCAAGCTTGACTGCTGAAAGAATAACCTGTGAGTGAAAACTTGAAATTCAGGCTCTTATTGCTACCATATGTCTATCTTATCTTCTGCATGAAAATATTACAAAACATCCTTTCATTATAGAGACATGTAGTGTGCTATTCAGCAAATACAATGCAATAAAGAAAGTACAAGATATATTAATGCAAAATAATGGCTGACATTTCACACACAGAGAAGTCAGTAAAGTCAATGTTATGGTTCTCAAAGAAACCATATCTCATCTTGCTTGCATAAACATATTCTTTAATATATGTGCACAAAGTGGCTGAATTATTGTTTCCATGGGAACAGTACCTCTGGACATACACATTTGTTATTTCTCTATGTAGAGCACTCAATAAGAAATTGCCTTTATTAATAACCTCAGTTGCTTAGATCCCAGCAACGCATTCATAAAAGTGGTATGAACACCGTGAACACAGACCCGAGAAATATCTTCCTTTACAATTCTTTTCAAGATTTCTGAGCCTGAAAGTCTAAACTCCTCCCCTTGGTCTTAACTGATGAGCTTTATGTTTAGTTGTGGACTCTGCCTATCATTCTTATCAGATCATGAATTTTTACTGCTCAAGTAATCAAAGACTCATTGTTAGATGTATATATACTCACTATTAGATGTATATCACTCATGAATGTAGGAAGATAGACAAGAAGTATTCAGAGGTTTCAAAAATTTTGAAATTTAAACTCTCCTGCTAAAAAAGGCTTAAAAATGCTTTGAAAAACTAACAAACAAAAATCCTAAAGTTTCAAACACCATGAATTTGTAGATTTAAGAGGACATGGGTCAACAATTTGCCTGAAATAATACTAAGTAATGAAGCATAGGATGCTAATTTCCAGATGAAAAGGACCATGTAACTTTCCACAATAACACGCACTTGTATTGGCATGTTTGTGTAATACAGCAAAGACATATTCGGTTGCTATTCATGTCAAAACTTCATAAGTAAAACCTTTGCTTCAGTTTTCCTCCTTTTGTTGCCTTTTTTTTTTTTTTTTTTCTCTTTTTATGAGGAGTTAGTTTCCTCAGTATGCCATCATCAAAAGACTGAAAATTCCTTTTTGCTCATGTTTGGGGCTCTTTGTAATCTTTATCTATTTTTATATAAAAATATTTTTAAGACTGCTGTGCATGATCTACTTCAAATTATCAGTAGAGTCTATACTGAATAAAATTTTCTTACTTTTTTGCATCTATATTACTCTAACACAACGATGAAAATTATAATGCAGTTTTTTTCTATTTTTTGTAGTGTTGAGTCTTATTTCAGAAATTAGTATGGGAGTAGTGATGAGAAGGAGGTAGAAGTTTTATCTTTCATTGTCTCATATATTCATACAATCTGATGTAGCATTGAAGATGATTGTTTTATTAAAACTATAATGTGTAATGCTTTTTGTGGATGAAAACAGGATAAACTGTTGGGGGGTTGTCCTACTTCAAATTTTGATCCCAAGTTTTACNTTACTTTTAATTTAGCTTATGTAATTACTATTAAAAAAACAAAACAAAACAATCTCAGTTCAATGAAGACTTTGTAAAAATCTCAGGAAACTTGTCTGCTACTGAGATTTTTCAGAGAAAATTTTTCTTCCCCTAGAATTCTGGCCCTGAGCCATCTTTAAGTCTTGTTTTCAGTCAATAAATACCATATATTTAAGATATAAAGAAGCATTCTTAATGCAGAAAAACTCAAAGTAATGTCTTTTATGTGAAAAACTTCTGAGTGTCCTTTCAAAGGACTCATCACAAAAGGATCAAAAATCTTAGGGATTTATAAATCTGCAGACTTTTGTTGAGTTCTGTGTCAGTACCTTGGACAGGAGCGTGGTGATATATAATGCCTTTTGACTAACCTGCTTATACAAGGTCTGTCATATTTTTGTTGGTTGATGTAAGAGCTTTGTAAGTGTATTTTTTCTCACATCTTTTACTTTAAAAACTCTTCATGCTTTAAAAAATGATGTTGCTGTCCTGGACAAAATAAGAGAAATGTTGATAGTAAAGATCTGATTTATTTAGTATTTGCTATGTCTTTACTTACTCTGATATATATTTTAAAGTGTTAGTAAAACATAAAAGAGAAGAGAGAGAGATCCTAGAGAGGTCCAATAAATCCAAAACTTTTTTCCTTTCTGCATAGAAATGCAGTATGGGCAAGATGATTATATAGTAGTTTCCTTTTATTCAGAAGGACTGAGAGGGATTTGTCATAAATGGAAACAGAGGATGACCTCCTATTAAGTAAAAACAATCTATTCAGACATCATCGTTTATTTTGGTGAAGTATACATAGACTGATTTCCCGGTTAGATTCAATAGAGGATTTAGTGATAAGGAACATGAAACATTTGGTTTAACAATGTAAAATATCAATGTTGATGTAATGTTCAATAATAAAGTGAAACAATATTGGTGTCAATGGCATTTGACAATTGTATAAATATACATCTTATCTGAAAATAGACATATAAGGCTAATGAGTTAGGATATAAAATATAATATTTACAGACATGTTCCACAAATCTGATTTTTCAAAGATATTAAAAAAAATTATGAATGATCATACTTTCTGCAGCTCACAAACTCCTTGGTGTAGATTTTGGAGTGCTTCTTTCAAAATTAGAAAGAGAAAAAATTGCTTTCATATTGTCTAAATTTGACCTGGCATATATGACTCTTCCAGAAAGGGCTATAATAAAACAGATCAGAGGATTTAATGTGACAGATGTAGCTGTCTCTATTTTAACCTGTTGGACAAAACAAATTAACATTAGTCTTCTATGGAGAACACAAATAATCAGTCTGAGCACGAAGATGTGACTAGAAGATTGCAACAACTGCCTGCTGTGAGCCTACACTCCAAAAATATAGAACCAAAATTACTTGACTGCAGACCTAAATTGACAAGAGGTGTCAGAAAGCTGCAGAGAAAAGTGATCCTGGTTTTAGTTGCCTTCACATTTCTGGTACAAGAGAGAGAAGTGACATGACAGAAGCTGAATGAAAGAAACAGAAATAATATGATTAAAACTGATAAAATCCAAAAATTTAAATAGTTTCTCTAATTACAAGATTGCTACCTACTCTATTCCCTTCCATTGGGAATGTCAGAATTTTCAACACTACCTCCTAAATACAGTGGACTCTGAAATGTCATTTTCAGGGTACAAAACCTAAAATACCAGTCATGGCACCATCTTACCAGATAGAAAATAGTCAATTTAGAAACAAAGGCAGAGCTAAACTTCATTGTTGGCATTGCCACATTTGAAAAATACTAACTAGGGGTGAAAGGCTGAGACTGAAATGCAACTGTAGATGGTAGCAGACCTTCCCAGAACTGTGACCTGTATACGGCACCACATGCAGTAACAGCAGCACCAAGACATAAGGCTATAGACATTGAGTGACATGCATCATGTGATACTCACTTTATCATGTACTTCAGTAGAAGACATAAAAAATAGAGAAGTAGCCTCCTTACTCACATTCACGTACACAGATCATTTACATACCTGCTTTTTTCTGCATTTTCTCCAACTTCAGTCACTGTCAGAGCCCTTAGTATCTTCTAAAGACCTGGAAGGCATTTGGATCACAGTAGTGTTATGATTACAAGGTAGACCAATTTAACTTGGATAGAAGAGTTTGTTTTACATTCTTTAGCTGTTTATGGAATTCTTAGAGTGATTCCAAATGCTAATAGCAGATTAATGGAGAAAGCACATTTTTTTTCAGAACCACCTACATTCACAACAAAACAGCAATCGAAAATCAATACCTTACCGTGAAATATTTCACTTTTTTTTTTTTTTCCTTATGGAGGATATATAAGTGTGACACAAGTGCATGTCATATGAAGCCTGTTAGAGCAGAACATTATCTTATAAATAAAGTCATACTGTATGCTTCAGAATTTTCTTGCCAATATAATTTCCAGGATTAAGTTGTTTATTGTGTAATAGTGAAGTGCTTAAGGTGAAGAAGGTGTGTGTCCTTCAGTTATTGATTGTGTAGCTGAGCAGACATAAATATCTAAAAAGCATAATTTTTTGACAAAATATTCTGATGTGGGCAGCTCTGGCAATTTTATGGAAATTGTTAGTCATGGAAAATGCCTTTTTATCATAATCAAATGAAATTATAGAACCTATCCCGGAAAATCAACGTAAGTGCTATTTGCTCTTACACAATTGCATACATAATTTATGGAGATGGCAGACAAGTTGAGAGCAAATTGATACTTAGACAAATCTGCTTCACACAACTGCAGTTAATCAAGTTACTCTTTGGCTCTGTTGAATGGAATGTTAGTGGTAGCAATCCCCAGACACATCAAAGAACAAAAGTTATTTGAAAAATTGTCTGTCCAAAACATGCAATCTCTTCCAAATATGGTTTTTCTGAATACTAAAAATGAGCAATCTTTCCCCTAAATATCATGCAACAACAGCATAATCTGACTTTCACTCCCAGATCTATCTGGCTCTTCATCATAATTTTGTCATACATTGGAGAAAACAGCCTTAAAAATATCTATTGAAGTCTCTGGATCTTTCTTATTTAAATATAATCAGGGTTTTGCAGAAAGTTTTGGAGACAATAAAAAGCTTCCTTGATGTTTTTCTGAGTCAATAAACTGCTGGCTATATTCTGTCAATACTACTACAGCATAAGTATTAGAGACTTTTTTTTTAGGTCACTGTATCTCTAAACAGAAAAAAAAGTCATAATTTACATCTTGCACTGTCTTTTTGAGTTAGAACAAGCATTTATGAACCTGCATACAGAACATTATCTAAGAATCCAGATACAAAAAATTGAATCACCAATACCATATTGGAGCAGTGTTTTAAATAACTGTTACAAAAGATACTTTTGATTAGTTTGAATATTATATATTTATATATATTTCATATGTATATAAAAAAATAAAAAATTTGGCAACTTTTC
>VWZG01005226.1:18947-37508 GCA_013396735.1 Grallaria varia
AATAATAAAAAATTTGGCAACTTTTCAAGAGGGAAGATACTACTGAGAACACCACACAGAATGTCTTATTTTAAAGTTATTCAAATGTCATTTTCTAAAACATGTATGTTCATACTCACATGCAATGTTTCAAGTATATTGTCATTCTCTTATATTGTACTATTATTAATATTAAGTGGGTGTGTAAATATGTAGATTGTTGCATTTCATTAGCATTGAGTGTTTATCACTTATACTCTGAGAAAGTCAGATTAAAGGATGTATGGGGTAAAATAAGAGTCAATAAGAACTTTTTCCTTGGCTTTGGAGCACTCAGAAAAACACTGAAAATGCTAAGAAGCTAGCAAAGAGTTATGTAGGAGATTTCTTTTTGGAAAATCATGTGCGATTAGATGGTTGAATTTTAATTACAAAAGAAGTATTGATTGTGAGTTTCTCGTCTGTGAAGAGAAAGACAATCTTGAAGAGAATCCAATCCATAATTATATTACAAGTCTTCAAAAAATTGGCAAATGTCTTGAAGACTAAAATACAGATTCAGAAAGTGAGATCTGGATTTGCTTTTGCCTGTCAGTAGATTTGAATTCACATGTCTCATGGAAATGTCCTAAGCTCCAGACCAAATATGTGTAATACGCTGAAGGATGTTTCTTCACCAATACTACTGTTCCCGGATTACTGTGAGTCTAAGATTGTGAAAGTCCTAAAGGAACAGCGAGGTGGTAAAGACAGGTTTGAATATAGTCTCTGATCCCTGAATTCTTTTTTCATTCTGTAGTATATAATCTTTACTAAGAAACAGAAACAAAGGAAAATCAAACAAAATCAAAATTTGCTTTCTCTGGTAAAGCTTCTCTCTCTAATCCAATTTGGTTTTGCTTTTATTTTTTATTTAGAGGTCAATAAATTTGGGCTGAGGAACACTATTCCTGTCACATTAGAAATGTACTCGGTGAGAGTGCATTTGATCTCACTGTGTGTGTCACAGATGAATTATTGGTCCCAGTGTGGACTCTTCTGAGACACCACCCATTCTTAGTTTCCACTTGGACATTGAGCCATTACCTGTAATTCTTGGATGCAGCCATCCATCCAATTCCTTAGCCATTTAACAGTTCATTCATCAAACTCACATTTCTTCAATTTAGCAGCAAGAATACTGCAGGGAACAGTAACAAAGGCTTTACAGAAGTCCAGGTAGAGGTAATCAGTAGCTCTTTCCCTTTCGACTGATGCAGTGACTCAGCTGTAGAAGGCCACTAGATCAGTGAGGTGTGGTTTGGCCTCAGTGAAGCCATATTGGCTGTCCCTAATAACCAGTCTTCCCTATGTTTTGACATGTCTTTCAGGAAGGTATGTTCCATGCTCTTAGCAGGCACAGAGTTAAGATGGATGATCAGTAGTTCTCAGGGTCTTCCTTTTTAAAAATGTGTACCAATATTCCCTTTTCTCCAGTCTTCAGGAACTTTTCCTGACTGTCATTACTTTCCAAATATGATGGAGAGTGGCGTAATGACTGTATCAATCAATTCCCTCAGGACCATAATGCGTTTAAATAACTTAACCCAAAGTACATCTTGTTTTCACATGCTGGTAAGACTCAAGCATGATCCTAAATAAAGACAGCAAATGATTAGATAATGTTAAACATATTGCTGTGCAAAGAGCATAATAATGAAGTCTGGTGATCCATGAACACATACCTTTTGGACCCCAAGTGTTCTACTGAAATAATACTGGCTTTAACCATATTTCCTTTGACACTCCTGGGCAAGAGAGAGACTAGACACCATGCAGTAAATGCAGTACATGCAGATGGGCCAGTCTGATGTTGCTAAGAAGTTTGTACAAAATTACTTTCTGTTTCCTTTTCCATATGCGAAGGCACAGACTGGGATTTCTCTATATACCACGGTGACATTTATCACAGAAATTTTAGGAACTTAATTACATTTAAGACTTCTAGCTGATTCCAAAATGTAATTGAAACTGTCCCAGAGATCAAAAATAACTTGCAGATGTAGAGCAATACAGAAAGTTGTATTCCTCATATTGGTAAGTGTTAGATAAGCAGATTTTAAACAAACATGACAAAAAGCAAAGGTTGTATAAAGAAACTAAATAAATTTATACATTAGTATATTATCTAATCTTTCTTTGCCCGATTCAGAAGAAAAAACCAAAACACGTGGTAATTATTAAAAAGAAAATGAAACCTACTCGAAATCAGCTGAGAAAAATACTGTGTATCACATATTTGACTTGGGGTGTAGAATACAGTGTTGCCTTGACTCACAGTAATACTTTCATTGATATAAGCATCTCAGTTGTGGTCTCCATTATCTCTTCTACTGCTTTTTGAAGTTGTTTATAATTTCAAACCCAGATTCCTAAATTGGATCAGCTAAGAGACTTCTTTAGCCAGAAAAGCGTGTTCATCTCTGTTCACTTCCTTGTTTTCCAAAATGGACCCCTGTAGAACCTGACTAAGACAAAAGGATTAACTGAAATGGACCCAAGTCAACAGATGAAAACTGCAAGAATACTGGCAGAAATAGCATCCAGCTTCATAGATTTGACAATAGAAATAATGTTAACTGCTATGCAAATTTTAACATGAAACTGTTGTTTATTCTACAAACTTTTGTGCAATTTGTGAAGGCAGCAGCTGGTAACCATTGTTAAAGCTCTTGAAAACCTAACTGGGAATATTAAAAAGACCCTAGACTTAATGACTGCACTGACTTATGAGTTTATTTATTTATCTGTTTCCTTTGAACACTTATTTACAAGCAGTACACATAAAACCTTAAATTACCTTGGAATAACAGAGACAGTATCACACATTTACACTAATTATTGATTGGCACACTAATATCTTTTAGGGAAAACACACAAAAAATGGTGACCTACCTGAGACAATTGTGTGACATTTGAGAGAGGCTTATTCTCCCACCTATGTATTTTCTCAATGGCCCATTTGATACAAATTCACTTCTCTGTCTAGCTGGTCCATTCATTTGCAAGATTTTTGGAGCTATTAGGTGCATCATTCTTAAGCCAGTTATTTGGGAGGAGGAGTAGATGTGGGTGTTGTTTGAGAAGTGCAAGGAGCTGGTATATGAATTGCATGCATCTCATGGATGTGTAGATGTCTGGTTATGATTTTCCTCAAAAAGACTTACCATCATAGAGCAAGTTCCATAAATAATATGTGCATCTCCTATGTTCAACAGTGGGTAAAAAGTTGTCTTAGTGACATATCTTTTTGAAACACTAATTCCAGAAATATCATTCATGCATAACAGCAAGAAAAGGAGAAGATAATTCTTACTGCTCTTGATGAGTCAGGAACCGAGGACACTAGTAAGAAAGAAATTGTGATGGGTATCAATTCTGATACCTTTATCAGGGTATCAGAATCACAGAATGGCTGAGGTTGGAAGGAACCTCTGGAGAACATCAGGTCTACTCCACCTTGATTAAGCAGGGTCACTTAGATCAGGTTGCCTACGACTATGCTTTTGAATATCTCCAAGGATGAGGTATTTGTTTTCTTCCTGACAAAAAGTGAGAGCCTTATGACACAGGTTCTGCTACTCAGTGAAAAGGAAGAACTGGTCAGTGACTATCTTGTTAGTAGTAACCAAAAAATACTAGAGTTCAAGACCACAAAGGAGTGAGGAAGGCAAATACAGACTTGGATATCAGGACAGCAGACTTCAGCTTCTTCAGTGTTATGGTTTAACCTCAGTTGTCACCCAAGTCCCACACAGCCACTTGCTCACTTTCCCCAACAGGATAAAGAGAGATACTATCAGAACAGTAAAACTGAATAAAATTGTGGATTGAAATAAAGATGCTTTAATAGGTAAAGCAAAAGTCAAGGACACCAGCAAAGCAAAACAAGGAAGTAGCTCATTACTACCCCCTGGCAGGCAGGTGTTCAGCAATCCCCAGGAAAGCAGGGCTCCATCACAATTAGCAGTTACTTAGAAAGTCAAATGCCATCACTCTGAACGTCTCTCCCCTTCTGTTTTCTTCTCACAATTTTATATGTTCAGCATGATCCCATATGGCATGGAATAGCCCTTTGGTTAGTTGGATTCAGCTGTCCCAATTGTGTCCCCTCACAAATTCTTGTCACCCTCAGTTTGCTCTCTGGTGGGTCAGCATTAGAAGCAGAAAAGTTCTTGACTCTGTGCAAGCACTGCTCAGCAGGAATGAAAACTTTCCTTACAAAGGTTAGTGTTTCTTCAGTGTAAAAGTTAGTTTATGTTCATAGTCTTGGTTTTTCAAATTTTGATTTTCTGAAACCTGTGACAGGATAAAACAGTTACATTTAAAGAGAGAAGCCCAGTTTAGAGAAAGTGTGCATTCAATTTTTTCTCTGTTTAATCTATTTCTAAACACAAAGAAAATAAAACACAAAGTACAAACAAACAAAAAATAAACAATAAACAATAAAAAGACAACACCCTCCCCTCCCAAAAAAAGGAATGCAGTCTTACATGAAATCTTATAAAAATACTCTTCATAGGCACATGAAGCTGTGGCTTTCCCTTTAGATTTCTACTTGAAAAGCTTCAGCCAGCTAATGTATCTTGCCCTGATGCTTCAAGGTTCCCCAGTTTAGATTATACATTTGTGTGTGTGTATGTGCTCTCAATAGGTTACACCACTATATAAGCTTTCCTGGAAAGCCTCAGTCCCACTTGCAGATAACAAGAGAAAAAAGACTTTTTTCTTGTATACGTATTAAAAAAAAAAAAAGAGTATGTAGACCAGTAAGGAAAAAGTTGTATTTAAAAACCTCGTATTTCTTTTTTACTGCATTTTCACTGACTCCTTTGATTCATGAGACAGTACCTAGCCTAAAGGAGCATCAATGATGTGGGCTCTTGTGTGGTACCATAATGAAAACACTAAACCTAACAATAATTAGAGAATTGATTTAAAAGTTCCTTAGTAGTACCTTAAGAATTGCAATGTAGCTCAAATTTCCTGAATAGAGGTACAGATATGCTACATTTCATCCAGACGTTGTTATTGCTTAGACTGTTTTTAAGGGTTTTAGATGCTGAGAAGTGTACTCTTAGAGATTAATAGCTAGATCCAATGTTAACATCATATGATTTTCACCAGGAAACTATAAAACTTTGAGAAGGAGATTATAATGAGGTAGAGAGATATTATGGGCATTATTTACTGTATCCTAGAAGGTGTTATTATCAACCTTTTATATAAACAAAGATAGACTCATTATTTTATTGTCTAGAACAAACAAAATGTGTGAGAGAGGCTAATGCATCTTCGGTGCTGCCAGAAGCAACTGTGGGAGATTTAATGGTCCTGTGGAGCACCAGAAACCAGAAGTATGGCAAACAGGGTGGGCACACAGGGATTGAGAGGCCAGCATAGTTTGTGCAGCAGTTCACACAGAAGGCTATGTGAGAAGGCATGTGCACCCTGCGTGCAGGTTCATAGCCCAGGGAATTGCTCTGGGGCTCTGCCATCATGATGGGCACTCACCTCAGAGCTAAAACCAGTGTTTCTACACAGAAAGCTCATGAGATGTCTGGGGTTCAGGGAGGGTCCAAGAAGACTAGAAGAAGGCTAATGTCATCCCCATCTACAAGAGGGGCTTAAAGGAGGATACAGGAAATTATAGCCCTATCAGTCTTACTTCAGTTCCTGGGAAAGTTAGGGAGTGAATGTTCATGTGGGCTATTAGAAGTTAAATGAAGGATGAATGGTTTGGAAAAGTCAGCACGGATTCACCAAGGACAAATTGTGCTTTACAAACCTGTATGCCTCCTATGACAAAGCATCCTGCTCAACTGGGGAAAGTCATGGACACCGTCTACCTGGATTTCTCCAAGGCTTTCCATATGATTTCCCACAGCCACCTCCTAAAGAAACTGATGCACTACCTGTCTGGGGATCAGCTCTGTGGAAAGGGACCCTGGGGGTCCTGTGGGATGAACAGTGTGCTACTGTGGCAGAAAAGCAAACAGGAAGGTCAGTTGCATCAACAGGGGCATCACCAACAGAGATAAGTCATTATCCTGCTCTACTCAGTGCTTGTCAGGCTACATCTGAAATACCGTGTTCCATTTTGGCCTGGGCTATGGAACAAAGATGTGGACAGGATAAAGAGGGTCCAAAGAAGGGTCAAAAAGATGATCAAAGGACTGGGAAGCCTGTCATATGAGGAAAGGCTGAGAGAAATGAGTTTGTTCTGCCTTAAGAAAAGGAAGACCGTATCACCATGTCCTAGTATTCAAAGGGTGACTAGGAAGAAGATGAGACTCCTTTTTAACAAGAAGCCACGTAAGGGGGAATGGGTGAAAATTATTCCTGTGGAGATTCTGATTGGACACAATAGGAACATTTTGCACGAGGAGAACAATCAGCCATTGGAATAATCTCCCCAGCAACTGGATTCCTCAGTGTTGGACACTTGAAAGATTCAGCTCCACAGGGTGTTGGGACATATTGTCCAGACAATGCTTTTGACATGAAAGATTGGATCAGATGATCTTTGAGGTCCCCTTCATCTCCTTCTGCGATTCTATCAACTGTTAAAGATTTTGCTGCACTGATTTTATAGTATATTCAGAAATAGCTCTTCAAGAATTTAAAATAAAACATTAAAAAAACCCCAAAAAAACAAACCAAAACCTGATGTGAAGCAACACAGCATTTTCGTATATTCAACTGAGTGTATCCACTTGGATAAATAGTTAACCTAGTCTTTGCCCATTCCTTGAATTAAACTCCTGTTACCTTTGAAAATGCCACAATATATTCATGTTTTCAGACCTGTTTTTTGGTCTGATCTTGACTACTGCTTTGGGATTATCAGACCAGAATATTGTAAAGGAATCTGACTGAAATAAATCTGTTGGGTTTTTGTTTGTTTGTTTGTTTTTTTTTTGTTGTTGTTTTTTGTTTGGTTTTTTTTGTTTCAAAAATGTGCAAGTAGGCTTGAGCAAGAAAAAGTTTGCAGGCTTTTTTTTTTACCTCACAACAATTCTCTGCTGTACTTCAAGACGGATGTCCCAACTTTTAATATTTCATTTGGGAAAACAGAGCCATCAGACACATCATGAGAAAATTTTGCTGATGAGGCTCAGTCTCAGCCAAACAAGCACGTATTTAAAGTTGACTTTTTAAATCCAACACAACCTATCCCAGGTGTTTTTCCTATCTTTTTGAATGGAAATATTGTGCATATTGTACATGAAGAAGTTTCTAATACTAGCTACTAAAAACCCTTTCAATTTGATAAATTTGTATTTTAGATTAAAAACTCTTTAATTGGAAAAAAACTTAATACTTTCTTATCTCAAGACAAATTTCCATATCTAAGGTACCAAAACCATTGGTTTTATTCAGATTTTAAATGAAAATAAAAAAGATTTTAGATATCTTTTTCTGTGAGAAAGAAATAAAATTATATAATTAAAAAAGACCCAAAAAAAATCAAACCCCCCCTTCCTACAACCTCTCCCTCCACTTCTTTTTTTTTTTCTTTTTTTTTTTTTTCTTTCCCCCCACAGCTGAAAGCTGCGAGTTCATAAATGCANTACAAAATTGCAACCAATTAGAATTATCCTTTTCCTAGTAGCCCAAAGGGTAGGACACTTGGATCCTTGGGATTTATCATCAGACTTTTATGGTTGCAAGCTTTATTTTCATGGGAAATAAATGGCTTGTGGAAGGGAACTCTCAATTTGTCTTATAATACTGAGCCAAGACTAAACATAAGAAAGATAAAAAGCCAAGTTCCTTGGCATTTTGCCATTATTTCTGAACTATGAGCATGAGCAATTGTTTACTGCCAAATTTAAAGGAAGAGAAAGAGGGAATGTACTTATCAGCCTCAAGCAGAAATAAACTGGAAGGGTTTCCATCATTATATTAATTTCTGAATGAAAATCACCGATAATAAAATCTGAACACTCAATGTAGCAGACATACATTGCATCTGAAATATTTATTTTGAACAAAAAAAATGAATAAAATGAATATAATGGCTACTAAGAGACAAGATGAATTAATGCATTATTTCTGTCACCAACTTCAAGAAAGAATTTTAAATGCAAGGTTTTGTTTTGGTTTTTTTTTTTCTTAAATAGGCATTGTTCTGAAGTTGATTTCTGTCCTTAATTCTGCATAGATGACATTGCTCTTGCCAAGTTTACCAAAGAAACTGCATTGGTACAGATGGAAGGAAAAAGATGAAGTGTATGAATCATCTTTTCCTTATGAAAAGGAGCATTTAATACTTGCCTGATCATTATGAGATTCTGAAGGAGGTTGACTTTCTCACAGCTTGACATGCACCTTTAAAAGGAATATCCCCTAAAAGGAATATATTTGAAGCTGAAGAGATCTAGAAGGCTGTAAGCTGTCTGTGTCCCACCCATAAAAGGGATGGTAATCCACAACCATCAATGCCACCTGTGTTTTGGTTGACTTAAATAGCTTCAATATCCGACTCTAGAAGAACTTAAAGAGATAAGAACAATGCATTTGAACTCTGAAAAATTAAACATCTAGTACACGGTAATTCTAGANTTTTTTTTTTTTTTACAAAATTGCAACCAATTAGAATTATCCTTTTCCTAGTAGCCCAAAGGGTAGGACACTTGGATCCTTGGGATTTATCATCAGACTTTTATGGTTGCAAGCTTTATTTTCATGGGAAATAAATGGCTTGTGGAAGGGAACTCTCAATTTGTCTTATAATACTGAGCCAAGNCACCAATAATAAAATCTGAACACTCAATGTAGCAGACATACATTGCATCTGAAATATTTATTTTGAACAAAAAAAATGAATAAAATGAATATAATGGCTACTAAGAGACAAGATGAATTAATGCATTATTTCTGTCACCAACTTCAAGAAAGAATTTTAAATGCAAGGTTTTGTTTTGGTTTTTTTTTTTCTTAAATAGGCATTGTTCTGAAGTTGATTTCTGTCCTTAATTCTGCATAGATGACATTGCTCTTGCCAAGTTTACCAAAGAAACTGCATTGGTACAGATGGAAGGAAAAAGATGAAGTGTATGAATCATCTTTTCCTTATGAAAAGGAGCATTTAATACTTGCCTGATCATTATGAGATTCTGAAGGAGGTTGACTTTCTCACAGCTTGACATGCACCTTTAAAAGGAATATCCCCTAAAAGGAATATATTTGAAGCTGAAGAGATCTAGAAGGCTGTAAGCTGTCTGTGTCCCACCCATAAAAGGGATGGTAATCCACAACCATCAATGCCACCTGTGTTTTGGTTGACTTAAATAGCTTCAATATCCGACTCTAGAAGAACTTAAAGAGATAAGAACAATGCATTTGAACTCTGAAAAATTAAACATCTAGTACACGGTAATTCTAGACTACCATATAGAATCTTTCTATAGTGAACATCTTAATACTACTGAAAGTTAAATTGATGAGACCCCTCCACAGAGTTTGTCAATTACCACAGTTTGAGCTGGAATCTAAATAGTTAGCTGATAGGTGAATAAAACAAGTTGTAAATGTTCTGAGGAAGAGTTATTTACTAAGATATTAATATAGTTTTTTTGGGGGGGTTGGGTTTTTTGCGTTTGTTTTTGTTTTTAACTTCAGAAGAGTGAGTTGTACACCACTTAGTGTCTACACTCAGAGGTGGCATTCTGAGACCACAATAATTCTAGAGAGAATTGTTGTATTAACATGTGGTTTCCTGAGTTTCTAAGTCAATGTCTTCCGAAACATCTTTCATCACCATGAACCGATGAAATAAGTAGGGATTTAGTTGTTTGGGTGGGTCTATTTTTAATTGGTTTGTTAGCTTGTTTAGTTTGGTTCTTTTTTTTCCTTTTAAGCCTCTCTGTAGTGTCCTGATCTGAAAAGATATCGGATTTCATTAAATATTTCATTTGCTTTGGGTGTGGAACGTGTTAATTATTATTTGTGGCTAAGAATGCAAGTAAACCTTAATACAGGCAAAGACAATGCTATAATCCAATTAAAATAAACAAACAAACAACCTAAAAAAACCCTTGATCTGCCTCATACAGTATTTACCTTTGTGGTGGGTTGACCTTGACTGGATGCCAGGTACCCACCAAGATGCTCTACCACTATTCTCCCCAGCTGGACAGGGGAGAGAGAATAAGATGGAAAATAACTTACAGGTTGAGATTGAGGCCTAAGGTTCATAAGTATATAGCTTTTAATGCAGCTTTTAGGACTTCAGTAATTTTTGGATTGAGCTCGTAACTAAATACTTTTGTACCAAGTTCCAAAACGTTGCTTATGTTTCTTGTCAAGGATTTCAGTAGACAGAGATTTTTTTTTAGCAAGCTATGATACATCCAGTCTGAAGAGTGTACTAGAACAGGATATATCCAGCACAATTTGTGATATGACTTTGATCAGAGCTGTTCAGAAGGCCCAGAATCCTTGAATTTGTTCCAAGCAGGACAGAAGACCTGAGGAAGATGAAGAACAGAAGGAAAGGATGGTCATGGAAGGCCACCCACCCCGTTCAGGGAGGCAACCCAGAGGGAGGTCCTGGGGACGGACAATTTTTAGGATGGGTGTATCCATTAGATATGATAATTAGCTAGTATTATAAAATTGTAAAAGCAAAACTTCTCCATCATCCATGTATCCTACAAGGAACCTGCTCCAGTGTGGGCTTCCAACAGAGTCACAGCCTCCTTCAGGCATCCAGTTGTTCCAGCACAGGGTTTTCCACAGGCTACAGGTGGGTATCTGCTCCATTGTGAATCTCCATGGGCTGCAGGGGGACAGCCTGTCTCACCATGGTCTGCTCCATAGGCTACAGGGGAATCTCGGCTCTGGCACTTGCAGCATCTCGTCCTCCTGCTTCTTCACCAGCCTTGGTGTTTGCAAAGTTGTTGTGCTCACATATTCCCACTCTTTTCTTCTCTGACTGCAATTGCACAGTTTTTTTCCCCCTTCTCAAACCTGTTATTGCAGAGGCACTACTACTATAACTGATGGGCTAGACCTTGGCCAACAATTGGTCCATCTTGGAGCGAGCTGGCACTGTCTCTATAAGATGCAAGGTAAGCTTCCAGAATCTTCTCACAGAAGCCACCCCTAAAACCCTGCTGCTACTGAAACCTTGCCATGCAAGCCCAGTAGAACAGAACTAACCATTTAGAGAGTCATGTTCAGGACAGCAGCAAGTTGGGTTAAACACACTTTGAAGAATTTAATTGCCACTCTGTTGTTCATATTGTAACCAGGTCAACAAGAGAGTGATGTAGTTTTTCCAAGACATTTCTCTATATGAACAATTAAATGAGTGATTAAATAAATTATTTGATTTGGGTCAAATTTGAGCTTTGTGCTTGTGGTTTAACCCCAGCCAGCATCCAAGCAGCCCCTCACTCACTCCCCCACCTGTAGGACTGGGAGAGAATCAGAAGGGCAAAATCCAGAAAAGTCATGGGTTGAGACAAAGACACTTTAATAGGGAAAGCAAAAGCCACACACAAAACCAAATCAAAACAAGGAATTAATTCACTGCTTCCCATGGGCAGGCACATGTTCAGCCATCCCCAGGAGAGCAGGGCCCCATCACATATTACAGTTACTTGGAAAGGCAAATGCCATCACTCTAAATGTTCCCCCACTTTATATACTGAGTATGTTGTCATATGGTCTGGAATATCCTTTTGGTCATTTTGGGTCACCTATCCCAGCTGTTTCTCCCAGCTGACCAGGCACCCCCAACTTCCTTGACAGTGCATGAAAAGCAGAAAAGGCCTTGGCTCTGTGTAAGCACTGCTCAGCTATAATAAAAATATCTCCATATTATCGAGTCTGTCTTTAGCACAAATCCAAAACATAAACCTACACGAGCCACTGTGAAGAAAATTAATTATGCCACTGTCAAAAGAGGACTGTCTCATAACTTCAGTGGCATTGTTTCTGTTGTTTTATATGGATAAAGCAAATTTTGAAGTGTTCAGACTTCTCTTGCTTGCCCTCCATTTTGCATTCCTCAGTTGTAGAAAAAAGAAATCAAAAAAACAAAATAGAAACAACAACAATAACAAAACAACCAACAAATGAACAATCAACCTGGATCTCTCTCTTGGCTTAAATGTATACTGCAGTTAGTGTTGCCCTGGCTTCTGCTGTGCCAGAATAAAATAGTATTGACCTATGTTTGCACCCAGTTATTAGTCACTATCTTGTGAGATCTGATGTGGTAACTGTTAAACAGAATGATTTTGAAAGCACAGATTTTTCACAGAACAAGGTATGGAATATGTTCATAGTAGAAGATTTTAAGTAGTGTATATGGAGATAGCCTTTTCAAAAAGGGGTGAAAATCAGCTGCGGTGGGGCAGCAAGAGCCGCCTTCTGCCTTGGTTCAGTTGCAGCCACAGAAATGTGACTTCTTAACCTCCTAGTTCTATCAGGAATGTCAGTTAAGTAAATAAAACAACTGAAAACTGATCATGAGTGACAGATTAATGGCATGCAGGAAGACCTAAGACCTTTGCTACAGCTGAAAACAGCTGTAGGTTCACACAGACGCTTATTACACAAAACTTCAAAACAATCAGAAGCACTGCTAGCAGAGCAAAAGCTAAACTTAAAAAAGCATACTTTTGTGCAGAAGTCTGACATTTCCTTCTGTCTAATGGAATGAATACTTTAAATACTGGGGTTTTTAAGGTTTCAGGGGGTTTGTTTGTTGGTTTTGAGAGAGGGACAGGGACAAGGACAGGGGTAGGAATGTGATTCCTGAGTTAAAGTCTGTTATGAAAGCCTATTTCTCAGAAAAATAATCATATTTAAAGCCAAGTATTCTCTGCATATTAAGGGGAAGATAATTACCTCTATAGTCTTATAGAAAAGACAACAGTAGAACTCAATGTTTCTTCGGCTTCTCCTTATGGTTAGTTGAGTAGTTTCAAGTTGTTCCCACTCATCAACAAAGGTCAAGGCATCACAGTAAGACTATTGATGCACAAATAAAGAAGACAGTTCTAAGTAAGCTAAGACATTCTCTTTTCAATCCTCCTGAAATTTTCCCATCTTCAGTTTACCCTTTTCTGTGAATCTTCAAATGCCTGAGTAAGAGAAAAAGTCTTTCTCTCATTACTTTTTCCAAAGTAGATCTATTTTTTCCATACCTTGATTTTCAGAGCTATACTCTTTGTACTTATTAATCTAGAGATTCAATAGATATTATGATTTTGAATCAATATTCTTGGTTGCTTCTAGCTCTGCCTGAGACATTCAGATGCACTCTCAATTCTGCTGTCCCTGTTGCCTTTCTTTTGCAGCTTTTTCATCACCCCATAACATTATATGTGCTTGTGACATTTTGAAAACTAGCAATCATTTGTACACAGTCCTCTGGTGAAGACAGAGTCTTCATTAATACAACACAATGAATTGTGCCCTCTGTGAAAGCAAGGCACTACCAAACTTTCACGTTCTGTTCTCCCACATATAAGCCAAAATCTAGTTCATTTCTTAGATAGTTTTGAGTGATTTCTAACCTTAGACATCCTCCTAAATTGTTAACCTTAGAGCACCTCCTAAATTGGTTCAATATTCAGTTTAACAATAGGTTACAGGAATTAACAAGGTAATCTGCTACTGTATAAGTACTCAGGCTATGCATGTTCTTTGAGAAAGTTTTTAGCTAAAGAAAGCCTAAATGATATTTTAGATGAATCAGTAATGTTCAGATGAACAAAAGCATGCCAGCTGTTCCTCTCACCATTTCAAATATTGTGTTACATTCAGCTGTCATCTCGTATTGTACAGGATAGAATAAATGCCTCCTACTGACCTGTGCTCCTGGCAAATTTGCAGATTGTTACAGTTCATCATGGAGTATACTGCTCAGGACTGCCATCCCAGTGTTATGTTTGGAGGTTAGATATGATATTTGGATTCACTTGCAGCCTTATGCAAGCCCAGTAGCAATGGCTTGAAGGAAAATTGCATGGTACTACCTTCATAAAAAAAGTAAGAAGACTGAAAAGGTGATCCCACTTTTGGCATCTGATGGAGAAATGCAAGATAACTGAGATGTGGGAATTGATAGGTTCACATTTTGTTATATTGTGTTTAAGAAATATCTATCTCATAAATATAAATGAATGAAGATTTTCATGAAGATGAGAGTGTATAACAGCCAGTTTCAAATAACTGTTCCTACCCATGTCTTGGGTGAGCAGTCTCTCCAATCCTAGACAATAGCTTCCAGAGCCAGAGTGTAAAAGTTATAATCTGAAGAAACTCAGGAGAAAGTGCCAAAAAGTCATTAATATACTGTGAAGTGTGAGAAAGTATTTAAGAACTTCTGTTAGGCCAGTGCTCTGTGCTACATGCGGTCTGCCTAAGAGCAAGAGACAGCAGAAGCTGCTGGCAGAGCTGTAGCATGGGAGGGGGTAGCAAGGAGAGAGCAGCGCTCAAAATCCATGCTACTGTGGCAAAACGTCACAACCACAGTATGCAAGTCAAGTGTCAGTGCAGAAGAAAGCAAGCAACCAGCTGGCCTCAGAATTGCCTCACCAAAGGAAAAGACTGTGAATGATGGATGTATTATGGGAATTAAGTATGTTTGATTACCTTGTCTGTCTACCTTCTAATATTTTTTCTCTCCTTCATGAAATATTGTTAGCTTGTATAACTGAATTCTCTTTGTAATAGGAGAAAACTGAGCTTCACAAGCTTCTGACATCTTTGAGTGAAGTCTTGAACCAGTGTTTTATCAGCTATCCAAATTACGTGACCATTGTCCTGCTTGCTGCCAATTAAGTACTGGCAGAAAAGTTACAGTTACTTTGCATGCAAAAAAAGGATGAAGCTCACTTTTTGTCTGTTATACTTATTAGACAGTTTTATAAAGACAAAACAGAGGGGTAGGGAAAAGAGCATAATATTATTAATCATTATTAATAGAAATTCCTTTAGAAACAGTCCTAAGGAATCTTTAATTATTAATCTATTAGAAAAAAAATTCTGGTGTAAACAACAGATTGTTAGAGGTGGGAGAAGAATGGACCAAGGTATAAATTAAAAATAATTTAAAAATCAAAATATTATGCTAATTAAACGAGAAAATGAATACTGTCAGCAACTGCTTGCTCCCAATTGTTATAGGAAATTATAGTAGTGATTGGAACTGAAAGGAGGAAGATCCTGTAAATGAGAAGACACACAGGTGGTGAAATGATTAATGTTGGATCTAAACAGTACAGGTGTCTGGCACTTCTTGAAACACCCAGGAAATAAATGGGATATTTATTCTCCCTGACAGGAAGAGGAAGAGTGTGTGCTTGGTTCTCCATCTCAACAAATGAAGTGTTGAGTGAACTGTTCTGTTGATTTATTATAGTGGTATCAGCTAACACTGTTACTGAAAAATTTCCCTTGGTATTTTCTGTATGAGCCATTATTTCAAGTATTTCCTCCCTAACCATGAACATTAAAATTTATAATACACTGCACTCAATCAGGTAAAGCAGATGGACATGAGACTTCTGACACAGCCAATGCTGCTCTTTCTCTCTCTCTCTCTCTCTCTCACACACACACACACAAACACACACATTGTCATTTCAGCCCAGCCAGCAACTAAGCCCCACACAGTTGTTCGGTCACCTTCCTCCCATGCCCCCAGCAGAATCAGGGAGAGAACAGGAACGATAAGAGTGAAAAAACTCATGAGATTAATAAAGAGAGTTTAATAGGTAAAGCAAAAGGCACACACACAAGCAAAACAAGACAAGGAATTCATTTACCACTTCCCTTGGGCAGGCAGGTATTCAGTCATCTCAAGGACAGCAGGGCTCCATCATGTGTTAAAGTGACAGGAAGACAGACACCGTCACTCCAAATGTCTCCCCTTCCTTCATTTTCCCCCAGCTTTATATGCTGGGCACGATGCTATATGGTATGGAATATCCTTTTGGTCCATTGGAGTCAGCTGTCCCAGCTGTGTCCCCTCCCAACTTCTTGTGCACTGCAAGTCTCCCCTCTGACAGGGTGATATGAGAAGCAGAAAAGGCCTTGGCTCTGTGTAAGCACTGCTCAGCAATAACAAAATCATCTTTATATTACTGACACTGTTTTCAGCACAAAGTATAGACCCATGCTATCAAGTATGAGGACAATTAGCTCTACCCCAGCCCAACTCAGTGCATATGTAAAGCAAAATAAGCTACCAAAACCTTCACATTTTCTTATAATTTTTTTTTAAATAATTTGATTTAGAAGGTCTTGATCTTGTTCCTCTGCTCTATATGTTCATTACCAATGTATATTTAGATTTTGGTAGACCTTACTCCTCTTCCAATGACTTATCCATGTGAACAGTTTTGCTTCTGGAGTTACATCAAAAATGGTCTGGAATTCACCTACTTGCAAATTCCACTGTGGTACATTAATCTCTACCTCAGTTTCTAAAAATTCCTATGCTTGGGAGAAATTGCTTCACTTCTTAGTTTTAGTATTTCATTTTTGAAAAACAAACAAACAACTATCATAAAATCCTTATCCGATGTACAGTTCCTTAAAATTTTACTGAGAAATAAGATACTTTGTAGACGTAGATGTATTTTAAACCTGTCGTCCATTCATTGCATTTTAGATTGACCAAATGTATTTATTTTCATTTTTGCATTCAAGAACATAGAAAATTAATTTTTATTAAGAATATTGATACTGAAAAATAAATGGAAATCTTGGAATAATTCATTAACCTGGTCTGATATTTCAGCTAATGTATCTGCTGTTTTCCTGTTTAGCAGACAAATATTGCAGACTATTAGTATTTCAAACAAAAGAGATTTGTATCTAATTTTTTTTTTTTTTTNATGAAATAGATAGGTTCTTACAAAACAGTATTTTAATCCAATCAACATTTTCCAAGGGCAAATTATTCCACCCAGACATTTTAAATTAGCTCTTTATCCAGTATTTAATACCATTCATGAACTATTTTTGAGTGCAAAATGGTTTCTATATTTGCCAATACAGCAACCACGCTGTCTAGATATTACTTTTTTCTATCATCTGCATGGGAATAAGACTATAATTGATAATGCTAATTCATTTTAATGTAATGCTAATTCCTTGTTATTTAAAAAGAATCTCTGCCGATGCTCAACTTTTGAAGTACCATGTCACGTATTCCTTGTTCAGAGTAGTCCTGTGAAATACCTATTAGTGTCATTTATTCATAAGGATGATGAAATTGTCATCCTGTTATACAATTATATAATCTATGAGTAGGAAGCTCTTCACAACATTGCTGTTACTAGCCTGATTAAGTCTTGTCATTAAAGAACTTTAAAAATAATGATTGACAAAGGAAATCTGTTGTGAGAAAACGACAGATGCCAACAGGGCTTTCAATTAATATAATCGCAAAAGTTTGCTCCACAATCCTTTCTAGAATTGACTGTTCCTGGTTTGGATATTTGATGTTGGTTCCCTTTCATTATTTTATTCTCCAGCAACAGCCACACATACCTCAATATACTCTTATGCCCCACTTTTTTGTATAACAGTTATCCCAGTTTCTTGCTGTGACAAAGTTAACTGAATAGTCTACCTCCCTACTCCAACCTTCTTCCAATCTACTGAGCAGATGGTTTCACTACAGCTTTGTCTGACATTTTCAGCTTAAAACCCAAACATTTCAGAAAACACAAGGGGTCTAACTTTTTGGCAGTAAAGCTAAAAATATATATTTTTCTGTTTTGTGCTATTTTTGCATCATGAATTCAGTGAAGAAAAAGGTTAAAAAAAAAGAGACAGTAAAGCAGTAAAGACTCTCTTTTTTTTCCTTTCCCCCCTTTTTTCCCCACTGATTTCATAATGCAAAAATACTCAAAACAGAGAAATATATTTCCGTGTATAATTTATCGAGCTTTGATTGAAGTCCTTATATCTTTTTTTTTTTTCTTTTTTTTTTAGAAGTTTTCCTTCTGTATAGAGGGTGGACACAAGGTTTACCTATTGACACAAAAAACAAGTGCAGTTTTCACTGATGCTCAGATGTCAACAGTACTACTCCAGAAATGTAACTTCATTATTTGTAAATTAGTACATTAGATACTAAAACAAATTCAAGTTCAGTCACAGGCATTCTGAGAGATTTGAGCAAACTCACATAGTCACATTTGCATCTCATCCAGCTTTGCACTCTCATACTCCCATTATCCCTGTAAGTGTGATCGCAATCCCCTGTCACAGGCCACACAGAGAGGACAGTTCTTCTAAGAGGGATCAAGTTGGCTTAGGAAGTTTATGCAGGTTTTTTCAAGACTACAGAATTTCCCAATGTATTCTCAAACCTTATTCTGATCTGCAAAANGGAGAAAAAGAGAGAAAGACAGAGAGAGAGAAAGCAAGCAAGAAAGAAAATAATTAGGATTTTGCTCAGAATGGTATATTCAATACTTTGTTCTGAACCCACCAGAATCTTTTGGCATAAGATTGTTAAAATGTTTCATTTTGAGAGTTTGATATTAAAAAAAAACCAAC
>VWZG01005226.1:42858-67525 GCA_013396735.1 Grallaria varia
AAAAAAAAAAAAAAAAGTTTAATCAGTAGATGGCAGTAAGAGCTAGCAAGAAGCCTGAAGCCTCAGGTTAGACCTTTTGTGCATTAATCATACATATAGCAAATGCCACACAGTACAAACTGACAAAGACCTTGCTTTGCCACAATCAATCTTTATTCACCACTAGATTACAGTGGTTAGATATACTTGATTGCCTCAGATCCAAGATAAAGCTTATAAAAATCATATATGTAATCGGCTTAATTTTTTGCCATTGTATTTTTGATTTTACTTTAAACTGATCTCTGGATGAAATTAGTTTATTCTTATCTCTGCTATGTGACCAGACAGTCCATCTGTCCCCTTGACTGAAGCTGTAATTTTAATATTTGTCTCTGTGTATGATTAAAGCATCATTCTATTACTTACAAAGGGAAGTATATGGCTAATAGACTGTAGTTGAAAGAGGACTGTCTTAGCTCACTTGTCTTTATTCCAAGGCTTTTACTTCTGTGTGTCTATGTTATAAGCTGAAATGGCGCCAGAAAGGTGAAGTAAATGCTGTATTATACTGCATGATCCATTTTGAACAGCTCTATTTTCTAGTCACCTTTTATTTTTCAAGAAGTCAGAATGTATCAGGGATGTTCATTTTGGAAAGTTACCAATGCAAATATTCTCCTAACACACACTCAACAACAGAAACTGTATATGCATTTTTAATATAAAAAGGAAAAAAAAAAAAAGAATAATTATGTAGCTTTATTTTCCATTTCATTATATAATGAAATAATTTATTTAGAAATGTATATTTATTTTTGTGTAATTTTACAGATTTGACGTGCTTAGTTTATATAAAATATGAACTCCATGCTATACTTCTCAATCTGGCTCTATTTGTGCAATCTCTGCAATTTTGTAGCAGTCAGTTCCATGATGTTTTATTATTCAACAGCTCTTTCTCCATGAAAGAAAAATCTGTTGTTTTTCTGCTTCTCTTTCAGTACTTCAAATAAGCAAAACAAAACAAATTACAATCTTAAAATTTCTTACCAAGTAAAAGTATTTTCAGAGAATAACAAATAACATTTTGTAGGGTAAAAAAAAATGAAAAAATACTGAAATGCCAAATGGAATAGAAATTAATTGTTGTATTTAGTGTTAAATACAGAAGTTGATCAAGGGTGCAAGACAGAAAAAAATCACCTTAAGAGAACGTCTATCATCACAAAGCATGTTTTTTGTAGGAAGTGAGTAGAGTCAGAAGCATGTAAACACATGCACACATATATGCAAAGTCAGTTATAGATACTAATTTTTCTAATACTTTTTTCAGTATTAGGAACCTCTACAGAGCTTCTGAGTACCTGCATTTGCTGCTGGATGATTGCTTTAAGAAATTCAGCTGCCACAGTTCAAATGTAGAACCACATTTCAAGTAGTTTGCTTAGCACAAAAAACACAAACAAACAAGTAAGAAAAACAAAACTAAACAAAACAAAAAAAAACCCCAAAAACCCCATAAAAACCAAAACTCACAACCATCAAAAAAGTACAAAGCAGAAAGCACCCTCCGCCCACTTCTCCCTGGACTACAATGCTGCTTTCTATTCTGCTGAAATCAGCTGAAGTGTGTCATACCGGCATCCAAAGAAAACAACAGGTGGTGATTTCAGATTTCCCAGGTGAGGACTGCAATCAGTTGATCAAACTGTAATTGCTTTTTACTCCAGAGTAAACACAAATATGCATGGATTGTTCTTTGTTGTCTTGCTTCATTGGATTCCTGTTTGCTTCTGACATCATCAGCTTAAAATACATTTCCTTTACAGGCAGATAATTTTGTCCTTTTGCCAAAAACATTCACATAAATCACAGTGCTCTGTGAATGCCTTGGCTGTAAGAGACTCATTCGTTTTAACTCTTTGAGAAATAAATATATCTTAATGACAACTTCTCCATTCTAACATTTTTGCTCTGTTTTACTTAATTATTTCATGTATTAATCTCTATTTAATAAAACACTTTAATAAACCCCGTGATTTATTCATTGCAAGTATAAAATGTTTGAGCAACCTCTAATCTAATATTTTTCCTTTTTTGTTTTGTTGTGTTATTTTCCTTTATCAAGTGATTGATAGGTTTTAGAAAGCTCTATCCATTTTCTTGATTAATACAGTAAAGTATACCTTTAGTTCTTTGTCACCATGAAGGTTATAAAAACATAGTAGCACTCTTGGCACAGGCAATATTTCAAGCAGAAGACAAGATTGCTAAATTTGAGTAGTATTTTTTTTGACAAAACTGTCTGTTCCAGTCTGAAAAGGAGACATGATATAACATCATGATATTAAAACTTTGTGGGAAGATGTTGTAATTTTTATTCTTTATGGGGGGGTGGGGGGTGTTGATCTGGTTTTTTCAATGAACTTTTTTGGATTGTTTATTCTGGGATTTTTTGTTTGGTTTGTTTTGGTTTTGTTTTTAATTTGCTTTACACTGCTAGAATGTCTGGAGCCTGATTGCCTTTAAAGAAATGTCCAAATCTCACTAAATGCCTCTCTTTGATTCATGTTCACAGCTTGAAATTGGTTGAAATTGTGAAGAAGGTCAGCAGGTCAGAGTGCACTTCATTATGTTTATATGAATAAAAAGAATCACTGGGATCAAAATCTATTCCATTTTATTAATTCAGAATGTAATCAAATAAATGTGGGCTTAATAGCTTCTCTGTTTAAACCCAAATTCAGAAGTCTGAGGGGAGTTCTGCTAGTAACTTGTTAATATGGAGATATTTAGAATCATCTTTCTCTCCATTTCAGGTTTTGTATTGGCAATATTATAATGCAGTAATAACTTTCTTGGGAAAGAGATGTTTATAATGCTAATTTAGTTCTCAGTAGTATCACAACTTTGGAGTTAGTAACTAAATGATGCAACAAGTTAATAATATCTGAAAAGTATAAAGGAAGTAATGACATGTGCTTCGGGCAATATCAATACTTTTAAAAATTAGAAAAGTGGGAGACAGGTAACTCCAATCTGACAAGCCACCTTCAGTATTTGGCAATGAAGGAAAATACAGAAGAAAAGAGAGAACTAGAAGTACAAAAAGTAGAGTGGGAAGAAACAGAACATTGACAACAGAGAGGTGACTTTCATGCAGCAGTTCAAATTAAGGAAGCAATCTCAGTGTTCCTCTTTATTTCAAAATATTGTTATTAAAAATCATTTCACCATGAAGTAAATTGAATTTTTAATGAAGGTTCTGGTATCAGTAGTATGAAATTATATAGATATGAAAAAATATTGAAACTTTATTAGTCATTCAGAGAGAAATATAAACTCTTTTTATTAAATAGTGCCACACAAGACACTGATCTTGTACTTACTGTCCTGCAATACTGTCATATAATCCAACTGACAGTACTTTCATAAAAAAGTTCTTTGTGCTGAATGCCATTGAAAAAGCAGGTAGATGAAAATATCTTTGTCCAGCTGTTTATCAGTATAATTGTTCATCATTTGCAAAATATACTGTCTTCACTTTAGATATCAAAATTCAGCTTAATGATATATTGAAACAATTGTGACATTAGATTTTACAAGACTTAGCGGAACAAGATACTGTACTTTGAGATTAATTATTTTTCTTTGTGAATATCACGCCTGCTTGCAAAAACAGTTCAGTTTTAAATCATATTCATTGTCATCCAAGACACTGTGGGCTAGGTGTAGGGCAGAAGTGGATAATGAAGCAGGTGACAAACTGAATTCAGAGCATCAGCTGACCAACTGGCCGTTGGTGATGCAACTAGTGATGTCTCTTAGAGCTCAGTAACAGGACCAGTACCATTGAGCAGCTGTGTTAACAGCTTCAGTGAAGACATTACCTGCTCCCTCAGTGAGTTTGCTGAAGATATAAACCTGGGAGAAGCTGCTGATACACTGAAGTAAAGGGTTTATATGAAGGGTGACATGGACAACAAGGAGAAATGAACCAATGGAAAGGTTCTGAAGATCACCTAATGTAAATACAAAGTGCTGCACTAGGGAAGGAAGAATCCCTGAAAGTGCAGGATGGCTATGATTGCTGGAAAACCGCATGTCTGAAAGAGACCCAGGCTCAAAAACAAATTGCAGTCAGGAATGTGCCCTTGAAGTAAAGAAGGCCAGGCATGTCATGGGAACAATTAGCAAGAATGAGCCTAATAGGTCAAAGGATGTCATTATTCCCTTCTAGCACTTGAGAGATTGCAATTGGAGTGATGCATCTGCCTCTGGGCTCCCCATCCCAAGAAAAACATTAGCATGCTGGAGGGAGTACAATATCAGGAGCTGGAGTCAATGCTGTACAAGATGAAGAAATTTGGTTTGTTCTGCCTTTTGAAGGGACGCGAAAGAGAGGGATCTGATTAATGTATTCAAACACCTAAGGAAAGAGTCTGAACCTCAGTGGGGCATAGGATATTTTGGTTTTACTTCAGGATTCATTTAAAGACTTGCTTGTGGAAATCACACTTTTTCTACATATTATTGATCAGCTTTCCTAAAACTGTTTCAGTGAGATGCTCTTGGCATCTATAATTACTGCAAATATTCCAAGAGCATGTCTGTCTTACATAAAGCAGTACCATATCGACACAAATATCCTACTGTTTGATGTGCTAGGTTCAATAGTAACTAGCCTGCACATAATTCCATATTCACATGACAGTTTTGTTTCAAGACAGTCGTGCAACACTTCAATGGACAGTGAGATATATTGTAATGAAGGTCACTTAGTCTAGTTGATGTGTGGAGATAAGGAACATGTGCTATCTGAACTGACTTCTTGGGAAATGTACTCACAAAATCTCTTTCTTTCTTTCTTTCTTTTTTTCCCTAATATCAAAATGACCCAAGGAATGATAAATTATCTAAATTTGAGCAACATTTCCTAAAACAGCAAAAGCTAGAGTGAAGAGAGATGGGAAAGCTTATAATTATTGATCAAATACTACTACCTATTGGTGAAATAAATCCAATATGTAAGAACTAAATGTTTTACTAATGGTTTTTTGAAAGTCTAATGTGCATAGAAGTCAATAAAGTTTTATTTTGAAGAAATTTTCACTCATTTAAGAGATTGGAACAATGACAGAACAATGGATTATCTATTTTTACTTTATTGAAAAAAAAAACAAAACACCCCAAAACCAAGCAACCCTGATCCAGTTTACATTAAAAAAATAAATTATGGTTTCAAAATTTGTATTTAGAAAATAACAAGATGGAGAGCATTCCTTCACTCAAATTCAGCAGGTATCTCTATGTTGATATTTTTGTTTCCTGGAACATATTAATTTTCCCCCAAAGTTCTTTCCTGATGGAGCTCAAAAAGTGGTCTTATCCATTATATAATTCAGATACTGAAATTTTAATCATAGCTTACAGGGAAAATATTTTGTAGTATATACAATTTCAGATTAAAACATGCAGGATGCATTTTTAAGTGGCCTTGTTTCTATGGCAATGGACTAGAAGATTACCCATGACAAAGTCTAATAAAAGAAAGAAAAATCACCTTCATAGAGAGAATATTTTTACTTTTATCTTGATTCTTTAATCTTCATTTTATAAACTGTTTTTTTAAGCAGAACAAGTTTTTGCATTATCTTAGTAGAGGTTTTTGAAACACAAGCTGTTTTGATTAAAGATAATTCCAAAATAAAACTAGCATATGTGCCTTTGCAATTTTAAAACTATCACAAAAATTGGGTCATGCCTTCAGTATCATTGTCTTGGATGGTGTAGATATTCAACTCAAATTTGGGACCAGTTTTATAATCCTTATATTATAGTTGGCAAGAAAGTTAAAGCCACATTAAGTTTGGAAGACTTCACCAATTTAGAAAAGATTTCTGGCCTGTTTGAAAAGACCATTTTAAACCATCTCAATATTACAGAGAGAGCCTTTACCTGCTCATCTCCATTTGCTATCATTTTATGGTTTTATAATTTCATTTCATGGTTTTATAGTTTACCTCTTCAGTGCTTGTCATTTCATTCTGTAAGGTCTTTGATATGGTCCCCCACAACATTCTCACCTGAAATTAGGTGGGGCAAGGATTCAGCAGATTAACTGTTACATGGATAAGCAATTGGTTGGGTGTCTGTGTCTCTAGAGCTGTGGGTCAATGGCCCAGTGTCAAAGCTGAAAGCAGAAATGAGTACTGTCCCTCTAGGGTCTGTACTAGGACCATTACTCCCTAATAGTAGTGACATAGACAGTGGGATTGAGTGAACCCTCAGCTGGATTGTAGATGGTACAAAGTGATCAGTCTGAGGCATGGACACATGTCAATCTCAGGAAGTTCAACAAGGACAAGTGCAAGGTCATGGACCTCGGTCAGGATGGTCACCACTGTGAATAGAGACTGGGGCATGAATGATTTTTTTGTTTTCTTTTTTAAAGGAACATTTCATTACATCTTTTTACTTTGTTAGAAAAGACACTTTTTATTTTTCATCTGTCTTGAGTAGTACTACTAATATATAGAAAAGAACAGAATGGAATATTTGCAGTTGGAAGGGACCTACAGTGTTCTAGTCCAGCTGCCTGGGGGGCTGACATGAGGGTAGACCAAAAGTTAAAATATATTAATGAGGGCAAATACTCCTTAAACTCTGCCAAGCCTAGGGCAATGACCACTTCTCTAAGAAGCCTGTTTCAGTGTCCTGTATCCAATACCCTCAGTAAAGAAATGTCTGATGTCTAGGCCACATCTTCCCTGGTGCAGCTTTGAACCATTTTTTTTTGCATCTTTGTTACGGTTTTAAAGCCCCTTCTTGTAGTTTTCCCATACCACCATGCAAAGGTGCTCACCAAGAACAGCACCTGGCAGGGCAGTGAGCTGGGAATATGCCAGAGTTAGCCCCAGCCCTGCGCAGCATGGGCAGGTTGGAAAGGAACTTCCCATGTGAGATCCAATGGGAACTGGAGAGAAGAATATAAAGGAGACTGAGAGTTGTGGTCTTGGGACTGAGCTGCTGCTGCCAGTGAAAGTCCTGACCCCACTGGAGTCGCTCAGCTGCCATTCTGACCTGCCACTCCAAACCACCGTTTTCACCGTGGGAGCTGCTCAGGGCCTGCATGGCTCTGTGTGGCCACTCTGCAGACTGCCGCTGCCTCACAAGGCCGCCACTGCCCACGGAGAACCCCTCGCTTTCACCTGCCACCAGAGCCAGACCCTGTTCCTGCCCACTGTCACCCACGTGCCAGCTCCCACAGCCATGGCAGCCGCTACAGCCAGAGCCACCTGGAGCACCCACCACTGCTGCCTGGAGCCACAGCCACCATTGTTTGTGGTGTCCATGTGGCAGCCCACCACAGCTGTTACTACACCAAACAGAAGCCCAAAATTGTCCGTAGCTTGGATCGGCATACTCTTCACTGGATGAAAAGGATCTGGGGGTGTTGGTTGACTGCCAGCTGAACATAAGCCAGAAGAGTGTCCAGGTGGACAAGAAAGCCAATGCCATCCTGAGGAGCAGCTGAGGGATCTGGAGTTGTTTGGCCTGGAGGAGAAGAAGCTCAGGGGGGATCTTACCCCTCTCTTTAACTATCTGAAAGGAGGTTGTAGTGAAGTGACTGTTGCTGTTCTCCCAGGTAATCAATGATAGGATGAGAGGAAATGACCTTTAGTTGCAATAGGGGAGGTTTATATGAGGTATTAGGAATAATTTCTTCACAGAAAGGGTTGTCAGTGGCATACTCAAGCATTCCAGAGATGGTGGAATCACCAACCGTGGAAGTGTTCAAAAGGTGTATGGATATAGTTTAGGGGTCAAAATAAAATGACAGTGCTGAGTTAATGGTTGTACTCCATGATCTTAGAAGTCTTCCAAACTAAAAAATTCTGTGATTCTATGATTCTGTATAATACATGGGTTTCACTCTTCAGTGCAGGTTCCAAGTATTTCTCATGGATTTAAAGTTTAGTTCATAAGTCTCTACACTCCTTGCAAATGTTACATCACATCAGGAACCAGACGAAGGTAGAATCCTACATTCGTCGCTGAAAATTATGCCCACTTCTTGAATCTCAGTCTTTGGGTTCTCTGGTGTACAGATAATAAAGTGATGGACATTTCAGAAATCCTAACTGACAGACTTGGGAATAAGATTTTCAGTTTGCACTGCCTCAAATATATCGAGTAATCAGCTTATTCCTTCTGAAAAAAACCCAAATGTAATCACACGCAAGTGACTTATTCACTGGTCCTGATATTTTACAATGCAATTCTGAATTCTCAACTTAGTTTGATTTGCCTCAACGTGAGATGACTGCAGATCCCTAGATTTTTCTATAGAATATGTATTTTTGCTAAGTATTCTCTAAATATTACAGAAAAAGATAAGATGCATAAAGGTAAGACATAATGATTTTTTTTGTCTCTCTGCCTTAGATGCTCATTGTGAAGTGTATGAAAAGTTTGTTTGAACACAGTAAATATCTTTATAAGGGCTAAACTGAAACTTTATCTGTCATTGCCTCTTTTAACTTTATATTGAGACACTTCATAGGGGATTTTCTCTACAGATACATCCAGACACCTTTATGCAGTCTTTCTAGATGCTTAAGGAACAGATTTGCTATGAATTTGTGCCTACTCTGCCTTCTTCCCTGCCCTCCCAGAGTTCAGATTTAGGCTTCCTTTCATACTACTATCTACCCTTTGACAGGTGATGCAGCTTAACTTGAAAAACAAGTTATTCATCCCCAAATGACATCCCAATTATAACTCCTAGAATTGGAGCCCATAAAAAGATAAGTAGCTCTGGAGGTGGATGTACTGTCGCCATAGAGTTGGGGTTTCGTTGGTGGTGGTGGTGGTGTTGATTTTTTTTTTTTTAATGAACAACTTAAATCCAAAGTCTACACTTTCTGCAAGTATCAGCTATAACTTTCTCATTTGAAAAACAGCTGACAAATTAACAGTTAAAAATGTCATATCCTTCAGAGCATGCACGGCAGTTATTAAAATTCATAAGACCTTCACAGTGGTCACAGATCTTGTGTCTTTCATCTATGCAGTGCTCTGCTCAATTTTCATCAGACATTAAGAGAAACATTTCTTCACTGCTCTCTGTTCAGAGCATATGCTTTCTACCTAAATTCTGGAAAATGATCCTGTATGGGCTGCTGTGGCACATTGTAAAGTTTAGTGGGGACATGAGGCACAAATTGAACTCAGAGCATGCTTTGAGTTTTAATTAACTAGCAGGAACAGCCTCTGTGCTTATCAAAGTGTGATGCTTTCTCTTCCTGGCTTAATCAATTTCTGTGTTAATGTTCCTTGTTGACCTGCCAACCTAGTATCTGTCTGGTACACTCACCTTCCATTGCAATAATCTAATATATTTAAAACTGTAACATAAGTACAAAAGCATAAAAGGCCAAGGAAAATCTAACATAAAGGGAATTTATATTAGGTCTCTACACAATGCAAAGGTAAAATAGAAGCAGCTGAGAGAGCAGGCCACAAAATACTGCCTCAGTAAAAATCTTCCATACAGTAAAAAACTTCCATATTTAGTGTTTTGCAGTATTATACCACTGTTGATACCTCCTTTTGTGGTTTATAAGTCTGTTGTCATTAACTCTGGCTGGTCTTGTGTGTGTAATAGATAAATAACTTTTTAGATTCATAGACCTTTTTTAACATCATAAAATTATCTTCAGAAGGAATATTTTATTGCTAGTTTCATCTATGCAAGATAAATTTCGATACAGGAGGATTTACTTCTGAAAATATTATTTTTCCTTTTGAAAGTGGTAAGAAAAGTAGATACCAGTATATGAAGGTATTAAGATATTTTTACTGCTGAAAGACTTTTAAAAAAAATCTTACGTTCAGTTCTGCCAACCCTGCTTTCCACTTCATAATTTTTTTTCCTCATACAAAATCCAATTTGCATCACTCTTAACTGATATTTAATTTGCCTCTTAGGATCTCATTTCCCTCTATTGTATTTGTATTTTTAATTGCTCCCTTCACTTTAGAACTAACATGGGATTAGATTTTAGTGAAAATAGAATATATATCCTCTATTTTCTATTAAAAGTAATCTGTACCTTTTTCCTATAAAAGAGAAAAGGATAAGGCCTGTTGAAAGAAGGTTCACAGACATCATCTTTCAGACATAATTTTAATATACGTTTGTGAGCCAACTTGTGAAAATAATTATTGGGTGAACTAATAAACCCACTTGAGGAAAACTAAACCAACACCAAAAATCCATGTATTGGAATACCCTGGTGTTGCACATTGAGGCATAAATAATTGACATCATGTTTTTACTTTATTTACTTAAAAAGAAATTAAAACAGGAAAATCAGTTAACAAAAAGGGACTATCTTTTTTCTCATGATCTTTATATTTTGTTTTCTAAATATGAATGTAAATTAATATTAGGAGTAAAATCTGTCTTTGCAGGACTTCACAATTAAATACAGGGAAATTATGCTAAATGCATAATATCTATTAACTGTGCTATGAACCTTCACTGGACTTTGTAAAGAACAATTAAGGATAGATTAGAGGGAATAAATTGTGAGAGAAGTTATGGCTAAAAGTATTTGACCCTTTTCTACAGAAATACAAAAGCTAGCTGAGGACAAAAAGTTACTTAGCAACCTAGGAAGAAGGGTTTATGGTTATCTAAAGATAAAGCCTTAAGGAATCCCACAGCAATTATTTTTGTAAGCAGACTGAAGTACTAAATTGTCAAAGAGGTTAATACTCATAAAGCCCAACATTAGTTGTGCATAATTTTACTGATGTTGCCAGTCAATATCAAAGAAAATTGTCCTATTAGTAGAATTTTACATTCCATTTAAGACTATATCATTCACATAGCCTAAATGTCCCCTTTTTGGACATACTTCCAGCTGCAATTATTAAATAAATAATACATAAAATATTTATAGATTAGATATTTCAGATTGTTTTAAGAAAGCTACAAAACTACACTCTTCCTAGCAACAGTAAACTGCTCCATGTTCTAATAACAGCCATAAATTAAACAAAATAAGCACAAAAAACATCACAAAGAGAAAATTTATTTTCTACTGAATCTCATGGAAAAACTAGTGTTGGAAGAGGCCTCTGTAAACCATCTAGACCAAAATCCTGCTTGGAGCACGGATATGTTGGAGTTACACAAGGTTGCTTAAAATCATGCCTTATTCAGTTCTGAAAACCTCCAGAAAAAACTGCCCTTAGTGAGGTTTTTTCTTTTCATAGAATCATAAAATCAGCTGTTTTGAAAGGTCTCCGAGATCATGAAGTCCAACCCTTGATCCAACACCACTGTGATTACTGGATCATGGCACTCAGTGCCACATCCAGTCTCAGCTTAAAAACCTCCAGAGACAGTGAATCCACCACCTCTCTGGGTAGACCATTCCAATGCCTGATTACTCTCTCTGTAAAAAAATGTCTTCCTGATATCTAATCTAAACCTCCTTTGGTAGAGCTTGTTTTACTTCGATGCCTATCAAAATTTTCCTTGTCACAACTGTGACCGTTGTCTCTCCCCCTTTTACTATGTTGCTCTGAGAAGAATCTGGCTTAGGGTCTTTCTTTCAGAAATGGACACCTGCAGTGAGATCTTTTTTTTCCCAGTTTGTGTAGATCCGTGTCCAGATGCCTGACACAGACCCCTCTCACCCTTGCTTTCCCATTGCTGGTGAGATTCTTTCTTGTAGTCCTCTCCTTGATTGATTTTCCCCTAATTCCTATTTCTTTGCTTACCCATGGGCTAACCTAATATCATAATCTAGTATTCCAAAACATGAAGTACAATCCAAAAAAAAGCCCCACTATGACAAATTGGTCATCTATTAAATCTTCTGTTTAAGGTTCAAATTACTATTTTAATTAGCCAATGTGTGTCTATGCATTAACTAAAGCCCCAAAACACATTGTTGCCTGAATGATGTCTAAAACAAGATAGGGTTGATGAGAAGATATACTCATTTTAGTGTAGGAATTCAGACAAAACAAGCCATTCAAGGAGAAACAAAAAATAAAATAAAAGGAGATAGATTTTGCAGACCAATTGCCCTTTTTGAGAACAGAAGTGTCTGAGCAAAAGTTCCATTATTCTCATATTTATTCACAAATAAAATGTAATATAATAGAAGAAAAGCTGAGTTATATAATTCATTTGGGAAGCACCTTGACATGAAGAAGATATCAAGTGGTACCAGAACAACAGAAACTACATGTTAGACTCAATCTAAATGACATTCACCCTCTCACAGGGAAACATTCTGAAAGTCTGTGCTATTGGTGTTTACCTCTGGAACATAGTTCCTAAATATGAAGACTAGTAAATGGTTCTTGTTTCTTAAAATAAACCCAAAAACCTTTTTAAAATGTAATCTCCTGTGCAATGAAATGAATTGTATGTTATGAGATAGAGGAGTTGGAAATATAGTCAATGAATTTCATTTTGGCAGTAATAGCCTTTTTTACTTTATTGCAAGTAATATTCATCTTAACTCATGTAAGTGGTTGTCAGGAATGCAGTTTGTGGGTGACATTAATAATGCAAATCTCCAAACCAGTCTTTGATATGCAGGCATTCAAACTTCCTGCTTCACTGCACTCAATTGAAGAAGAATATCATTCACAAAGCAGCTCTTGAGCAACTGGAGACTCATTTCCTATTTTAAAACACAAAAGTTAGACATCTCTCAACTGTGTAGTTACTATCCATTAGTCTTTAGATTTTCTGAAATTATGGCAATGTTAAATACTGACATTTTTACTTGTTATTCTTGGAAAACCAGTGAAATAACTATTATTGTCATTAAAAGGGACCAAATATTTGCATCTAGTATGAAAGAATTCAAAGATTTCACTTCTTAAGTTCTTTTCTCATATTTTCAATGACAAATGTCTGCAAAAGGAAGAAAATAACCAATTAGTAAAAAAAAAGAAAAACATTAATAAAAAAACCTCCAAAAACCCCCACAAACACCCCAACAAAACAAACAAAAAAAAACAAAACAAAAACCCAACCAGAAGTAGAATTAACTTTATTTGCAATGTCTAGTCCAAATATTTCTCCATTTTCTCCATTTTAATATTTCCTTTAGATCATAATATTATTTTACTGATATCACTAAAGTGAACAGTGATTTATGAAACACAGATGTTGCAAAATATGGCAACTTACATGAATTTTCATGATTATCTGAACACAGACCTGATGTTTTTGTTCTTTAAATTGTTACTGAAGTTGGTGAAATTGTAACCATGAGATAATTTTTAGAATAAATTTAGAATAAATTCATGGTGAAATTTATCCATGTCTTTCTTCCAGTCAAAATTTTTGTCTCGCTTTACTAGCAAATCTTGTCCACTTGTGAAGAAGAGGAGAAACAGAGTAATTCATTAGATCAGATATGACTAAAATCAAAGAAACCATCTTCATATCAAACACGTAGACTCATGCACTACCTACATGATTTCTCCATGTTTCATTTTGAAGACAAAGTAGCAAAGAAGTGTCTTCAGTGAGAGAGGAGACATCAATTTTTCTTGATGCCTCTTTAGGTATCAGGCAAGACACTAATACACGAACAGCATCTACTTTTATTTTAACCATCATATTTCTACACAACATACATATTCTTATAAAAGTTAGTCTCCTCATGATCCCATTCTGAAAAAATAGGTATATCTAGACAGTGTCTTCCTCTCAGATTAGATTGCAATTTTGATATTGTCACCTTTTCTTCTCTTGTAAAATCTTTATAGACAAGCTGTGTTTATCTGCATGTGTCATTAAGTTCCATACTGACTAGAGGTGGCATAGCCAATATTTTTTCACCAAATTACAGCAGATGTTTTTTCAGTTCTTCTTAAATCTAGTTAAAAATAGAATTAAAGTGTTTTTAAATCCCATTATTCCATTTGTAAAAAAAAAAAAAAAATAAAAAAAATCCCCGACAAACAAATTCTTAAACCCCAAAACTATTAACCTAATAAGAAAGCAGTCTTTCTTCATATTTTTCATTACTTTGAGACAGAGAATGGGTTAAAACACATGTGAACAAAGAACTGATATTTTATGGGAATGGGTAAATTGGAGTTTACCTCTGCAAAGAATGTTCTCCCTTAATACTATTTTTAATTCTGACTTAATTAGGGTGAATATCAACTGTTTCTGCAATGAAAAAAAAAGCCAACTTTCAGCATCACAATCACTTAATGACCTAATACAGTCTTATGGAACCATCCCTTAGAAGTCCATTAAGAAACTTCTCAGTTCAGAAGACTGAATTTAAAAGAGACTGAGATGAGAAATACAAATGATATGAAAGTCTAACAAGTTTTCAGAATATTATTTTTCTGTCTAGATAGATAAAAGCTTGCCTACCTGTAACATCATGAAATAAAGAGCATATACAATAGCCACCAATTCTTTTAGACCCCATGATATTCTTGACCCTAACCTTCACTCATGAACCAAACAAAGCTCCAGTTATCTGTTATGGAATTCAGTAGAGCAAAGGGAAATTATGATTCCATTTTCCATACACTCAATACAATTTTATAGTTCTCCTTTTCAATTAATCACATAAATAACAATTTTTATATAAACAAAGGAGGACAGTTTTCAGTTTTCAAATTCTACATGTCTACCGAGAACTTGAAAAGTTTTGTAAAAGGCAGTCAAAAAAAAAACACCTTTCATGTTGCTAAATCAATGCTGTATTTAAGTCACCTTCAGTAGGCTTACACTCACACAACTCCTCCCCTCCCAAAACAATGACATTAGAAAAACAATCAATATTTGGATGCTGTAGGATGACCACCTTCAATGCTTGTGAATAATGTCTTCTGGAAAAAGATGCTTCAGAGTGAAGCTATTTAATTAAGGCTGCATCTGAAACTGAGATTCTGAGAAAAATGCTGTATGTGCAAAGTTTATGTATTTTTAATAGACTGATCATTAATATTTCAAACCTGTTTCATTATTGTGCTGCATAAGTATGAGCATTATATCTGAAAAACAGTCTGAGTCTTGCTTAATTGATGATGTTCCAGTAATTGGACCAAATAAGTCTGGTTTCGTTTGCTTTGTTATTTGCCTTGCCACTGAAAAGGAAAAGGTTATTCACATGCCTGAAACTGAGGCTTTTGCAAAAATACTCCTCTTCCCATTAACTATATGGGATTTTACTGTAAGCACTTTTCTTTATATCCACTTAGATATTTAAATGTGGTCTACTGCAGACCATATCAATATATCTCCCCAAAATGGATGAAGCTGTGCCAAAGGTTAGCCAATGTCACTCTCATTTTGGAATAATTAAACAGACTGCTCACAGGTTCAACAGCGATTTGGGGGTGAGGGCAGGGGGGGATAAATCAAATTGATTTGAACTTTCTGACTTCATCTCTTTTCAAGTGTGTAAACGTGGGTCTATTTCAAGAATAAGCTTATTCTTTGTAGGTTCAATTGCATACATTTCTACTTTAGCAATGTAAGAGCAAAATTTAATTCTGGCTGTTGTAGCATTAATCGAGACTAAGCAAATTGCACCCAGGAGTCTCTGCTCCATTGTGATTATTACTATCATTAAACTAACCTAAATAGAGTAAGTGTTTTCAGTACATGGGCATTGGTATCTCTTGCTTTTTCTGGGTTTTGTTTAAGGCTTTGGCCATGGCACTTACCACAGAAAAAAATCTATAATCTCGCTTGGGACTTCTATTAATGGTCACCACTCCCTCATAAGAATTGTAGGAGATTAACATTTTGACTTTGGAAAAAAACTCTCTAAGTGCTTGTACATTGCTTAAAGCACTATAGCCAGGATTCCAATTTCTGCTTTTGGGTCACCGTAATAGAAGAAATAAATAGTAGCTGTTCAAGTCACAAAGCCCTGACTTACAGTTTTAACTGCTTCTGCATTTCCTAACCCTTGTTATCTACAGAAGTGAGAGTGCCTAAATTTTCTCCTAATGTTAACAGCCTGACCAGAAAAGAATGTGTCATAACAATCATAGACCTTCCTTTCATTATGCTATGTACAGTATGCTTCATTACACTGGTATGCAAGAAAACCAAGAATACCAAAAGTCCACAGTCTGCCGGCAGTCTGTGTCAATAAGATCAAGCCATTAGTTACATGAAGAGTTTCCAGTTTAACCCATACTATATTTTCTGCAGGAATGGCATTGACTTTGAAAGTAGACTATTCAGCAAGGTGTTGGGGGCTGGGAGAGAGGAATTTATCTGAATGAGATAATAAAACCCCCACTGAATGGATTTAACCTACTGAGAAAGATTTATACATTCTTGTCTTCACATTTTTCATGTCAAATTTCTCTTTAAGTGTCTAATACATATCTGAAGTGACTTTGGCACTAGGGGTAGGTAACCTGATTGGGTTGAGTACTTTGATTCTAGATGTAGGGATTAAGTGATCAAACTGACAACTATTCAATATATATTTCTCCAACTTACTTAAAATATTGAATGATATTTCAAAAACTGTGTTTGAAAATATAAACTCCTGAGTTTAATTTGTCTTCTATAGCCTTTAAAACTTGTCAGAAATGTCTAGAGTTATTTGTATCTCTAAACTTGAGAGTAACTATAGTGGGATATAATTCCCCCAACTTATTTATGAAGTCTTCTGAATGTAGTCTGATGGCCTAAAACAGGAGTAGGAAGTGTGCAAAATTATTTTCAAACAAGGAAGGGTCTTTAACTCCTTTCTTTTAGACTAACCCCATCTGCAATATGGAAATTGCAAATATTTGGTGTAAGAGAAATTCTATCTTTATTAATAGATGAGAATTGAACCTTTTTAGCTAGAACATCATAAATATTTGCTAGCTTTATGATTAAAAATAGCAATATAGTCAGTGTAACAAATAAAGTTCCTGACAACAGAAGAACTCAAAGGTCAAAACAGTTAATCTAAGAGAACAGAGAACTTGTGAACAAAGGAGGAAGGAAACAGGAGGTTATTTGTTAATCAACTCAAGATCTTTGATAGTTGTTGAGACTAGATTGTGATTTGGATTGCACACAGTCTCCACTGAAAACACCTTATGTCTGTGGTGAGTTGACCCTATTTGGATGTCAGCTGCCCACCAAAGCCACCCTAATAGCTAGACAGGGGAGAGAAAATATAACTTGATGTGGTGACAGTAAAAAAACACACAGGCTCAAACTTTGTCAGGCAAAAGCACAAGGCAAAAATCAAAAGCCCTTTATTCACACCAAACTTATCTTTTATACTATTTTACTACTGTCCATACATGTCTCTGCTACGTATCATTGGCTAGATGTTCTTGTCCATCAGTCTTAGTCCATCTTCTGATAGGTGTACATCACGTCTCATCATGCTGGCAAATCTCAAAACACACTCTTGCTATTCTTGGTTGTTTTCTTCAATTCCTTCTGCTTTCCCAGGCCTGGCCCAAGGACACAGGTGGTGTTTTCTGCTGCTTTCCCAGGCCTAGAGTCACATTCTCTCAAGGCCGAAGATGTCCATGGCCCAGTATTCTTCCATAACTAAAGACTAATGGTTTGAGAAAAGGGCAGGGTGAGAACACTCACTATTTACCATCATGAACAAACTTAAAGACTTAACTCACAGAAATTAGCTCAATTTATTAACAATCAGATCAGAGCAGGATAATGAGAAATAAAAAAAAATAAAAAAAAAAAAATCACAAAAACACCTTTTCCCCAACCCCCAATTCTTCTCAGGTTCAATTTCACTCCCAGTTTTCACTCCCTCCTCCCCACAGCGGCACAAGCGAATGGGGAGTGGGGACTGCAGTCAGTTCATAATACATAGTCATTGCTTCTCCTTCCTCTGCAGGAAGAGGGCTCCTCACACTCTTCTCTTCCTTCACATGGCTGGTTCCTCTCACAGAACAGTCCTCCATGAATTTATCCAGTGAGAGTTCTACCCACAGGCTACTGTTCTTCACAAACTAGTCCAGTGTGCGTCCCTTCCATGGGATGCAGCCCTTCAGGAAAAGACTCCTTCAGCATGGTTCCCCTTACAGTGTCACAAGTCCTGCCAGACAGTTTTCTACTGCATGGGCTTCTCTCCCCACAAGGCCACAGGTTCTGCCAGGAGTTTGCTCCAGCATGAACTTCCCATGAATCACAGACCCCTTTGGACATCCACCTGCTCTGGTCTGCAGTCCTCCATGGGCTGCAGGTGGATACCTGCTTCCCCATAGACCTCCATTGGCTGTTGTGGAACAGCCTGCCTCACCATGGGCCTCACCATGACCTGCAAGGGAATCTCAGCAATACTGCCAGTGATGCCTTAGGACTTTATATATTTGTATATACATGTATATATACAAATATATTTGTGTATTTGTAAATTTTTATATAGCTGTATAGCTTCTCATATTTAAGCAGTTTCTACCTTTGTGCTACATTCCTGAATGTCTGAGTTAAAGGTAAGATAGTGACTAGAACATCTTGCTTGGGACTCATTTACCAGGACTAGAATAACAATACATATTGTAGCCAAAATAAGACAGAAGACCCAGGGAGACCTTGGAAAAGCTCCAAGGAGGGAATATGATGTGAAGATGATGATGGTGAAGAAGTAACGGGTCTTGAGACCCCCGACTCAGTTCCAGGAAGGTGTGCCAAGGGGCAGACCTGAGAGAGGTTCTGAGGGTGGCACCAAGGTGGACAGTCCTTGGGTTGGATGTAACCTTTAGTTATGGTAGTTAAGTAGTATTTTAAAATTAATAAGCACCCCTATGCAGAGTCTGTACCTACATACACCATGTGCCAATATACACCATGCGCCAGAAAATATTCCTTAAAGAACTGTTCTCTACATTACCTATACTAATTTTGTCTTGAAAAGTTTTTTCTCCTCAATTTTAGGCAACACCTGGAGCACGTCCTGCCTCCCCTTATGAATAGCCTTCAAGGTTGTTTCTTGCTCGTATTCTCACTGCAGTAAATATTATCTGCACCCCTTCAAGACTGACTTTTCATTAACATGAATGACCAGTCTTGTGCATGTTTAGATGTTTAAAAATTCCTTTTGAGAAGCCACAATAAAAAAATTTCCAATGATTTTCAAAGGAACAGGAGTGGGGGGAATTAAACCAGGTCTTTACACCACCGTACTGATAATTTTTTATGTTAGTGCAATTTTTTTTTTTTTTTTTGTGTATTAAATTGTGATTGCCTGTGCTTGACATTGCAATAGGGAAAATTGAAATAAAATATTCAATTAAAGGAAAGAAACTGAATATTTTTTCTTTAATTAACATATCCCTTGGGGAAAATATGGCCTTTGCAAATCAAACACAACAGAATTTGAAGAGAATTGAAAGACAGCAAATGTTGCCTTTTCATGGCTATAATTTTTCAGTGCTAGAATTTACCAAACTCTTGGTGCAAGCTTGAAGTTGCCTGGGAAGGAAGAGGTAGATTAATCTGCTATCTGTTTCTTTACAGAGTATTTAACTTCATACTATTCACTAAATAGGGCAATTATAACACCAATCATTACAATAAGCACATGATGTAGGTCTATTTGGGAAAATGCTTATTTCAACATTTATATTGAAAATTATTTATTAATGGTCTTCAGTGAACAGATTTTTTTTTCCCCTTTTAAATCTAACAAATAATTTTCAACATGTGTATCAAGAAGGTTCCCAGGCACTTGTAATATTTCAAGCCCAGAGATATTGCTGAACTCATTTATTTTTGCTTTAAATATCTACTCATTAGGCATAATAAATTAAATGCAGAAATTGAACATTAAATTGATAATTTTAATCACCTAGGTACAAAAGGAGAGCAAACCAGTTTGCTGCAGCACTTGCAAGTGTGCAGGTATTTCTTCTATATGATACATCCCTTGCAGGGCCCCTGGGAAATTCCATCTTGCTGTGCTACAAATGAAATGTTCTCTTGGAGTATACTGCACCATACTTCAGCAGCAGGCATCTTCCCAATGTCCTTCAAAATATAAAGAACTGCAGCAATGATGTGCCCGAGGGGAAACCTGGGAAGCTCTTGTTAAAATTCCATCACCAAATTAAGTGGAAGCTTGGAGTGATTTTCCATCTCTGATGCAAATTGCAAATTCATGCAGAATGTTAAACCATCTCATCCAGAGATAAATTATTTCTAGAGCTTTAATACAATTACCTTTGAAGAGCAAATATTTTGCCTATTGGATAGGGCTGCACTGCATCAAGGTGCAGGTTAAAATACCTGTCTCTAGGCTTTCTTACATTGCCTTAATATTCCTGATACTGTAGCTGTTGGATGTTATATACATTTTTGTGATATCATTGAAATTTGTCTTTTTTTTTTTTTATTAGCTTTTGATATTTTTAGTCAAAATCCTAAATTTCTTTGAAATTGATAAACTAGCTTGTGCATTCTTGTAACACATGCTACACTCATTTTAGCTTATAACAGAAAAAAGAAAACAAAAATAATTAGTTCTTCTACAACATAAGAGAGCCATCTTCTGTTCCCAGTTGTTCCAGGGAAACGGAGTACATATGCTTACTTTATGTCTTTTATATGAAAAATAAAGTAGCTAAAGTTTTTAGGATTTGAGGAATTCTTTTGAAAGAAGGACAATAATGGTGACTGCTTTTTATTAATGTGTAGTTCACTTAAATTTAAATTTGTCAGGTAGCATGTAATATATTCTATCAAGATAACGTGGATAGATATCTGATCTCTAGAAAATATGCTTATTGAAACACATTTTGTTTATTTTGTGGGATAAAAATAAAGAAAAAAAAGGAAGAAAACTTAATGAATTTCCAGTATTATAAGAAAAAAGAAACTTTTTTTAGAGTTTTGTACAGCTATAACCATAAGGATAAAAATGTTTTACATACCTATGGAAAATTAACATCTATTCTATTCTGTGATATCACTGTTGTCTGAAGGTTTGATACCAGCAACAGACTCAGCCCTTAGTCCCTTTGGAAAGCTTACTGTTGGATAACTCTTTGTGGTGGGTCTGGCTGAGCCAGGATTTGTTTCCCCGTAGGAGCCCTCACAGTGCTGTGCCTGCATTGGTGTCGATAACACACCCATGTTTTGGCTACCACTGAGCGCAGCACTCACTGTTCAGTCAAGGGCAAGGTCCTGGGAGGGGACACAAATAGGCCAGCTGACCTGCACTGACCAAAGGGATATTCCATACCATATGACGTCAACCCAGACATAAAAGCTGGGGCAAGAAGCAGGAAGGGGAGGCACTCTTTGTCTCCGATGGCTGCCGGCTAACATCCGACACGATTAGGGGCCCTGCCTCTCAGGCGTAGCCGACCATCGCTGCACATGGGAAGTAGAGATTAGTTGCTGCTTCTGCTTTGCGTGCGTGCACCCTGCTTTTGCTTTTGCTTTTTGTATAAATATACACTGCCTTATCGCAATGCATAATTTGTGCTGGTTTTTTTGTTTCCACCCTTACTCTCTCCCCTGTCCAGCTGGGAAGGGGAGTGATAGAGCGGCTGGGCGGGCACCTGGCATTCAGCCATGGTGAACCCACCACACTCTTGATCCTTCTTGGTATAAGGAAAAGGTTTATGTTAAAAGGATAATGAAAACAAAAAACAAACCCCACAAAAACCAAACCCAACACTCCCCTCCCCTCAAAATACAAGAATGAAAGAGACAGAAATTTGCTTTTTTAAAATTTCCTCGTCAGCTGAGGACTCCTTATCCAGTGCAGCAGAGAACTCCACAGAAATATGGGATATGCTGTCATACCATCACAGGAGGTTTCACCCTACGTTTGACTGAGGGGACAGCTAGAAGTGAGAATTGGTGAATCGGAAATACGGAGAATCAGGCACTGTAGCATCATTGTGGGGCTGTTTAAATGCAAGTGAAAGTGGAGGCTACAGTTGATGTCATCAGGTTTAAGAGACAATGGCTTTGCTGCATTACATGACACAAAGAGTCACAGAAAAGGCTTGAAGAATAATATACAGTTATATTAATCCTGATGATTTGGCCTTACATGAAGCATATCCCACAGAAATAAAAGCAGATCTAGTTGAAGTGGGGGAGTAGTAGTTTGTATGGAATAAAATAGTAGGTCTTAATACCCGGAATATTAGGAATGCTGTGATAAATAACTATCTCCTTGACTGAAAACAGTGTTGAAATACCTTTTATACATACATAGTTAAAAGAACTACTGAAAAAATCCATCTGATGCCAATCAATACACTCCTATTGACTGCAATAAAACAATACTTACAGCAGCTGAGACCCTGGCTCCAAATTTCATAGTTCAAACTCCCCATAAAACAGAGAGGAGAAATTTAAGGAGGCAAACAACACACAAAATTAAATTGATCAGCAAATGTGAAGTGCTTCTCACCATAAATTAATTTGTCAGCAGATACTAGCTTTTATAAAATAATTTCAAGAATCTCATTTAACAATGAAGGAACTGTCAGTCAATTGTTGTTTGTACGTTTTACCCTTCAGCATCTCCCATATAAAATGACTGAAAATAGGTTTTCTAATGGGAAGCCTCCAAAATCCCTGAAACAACGGCAGAACAAACAAATTCAACTGCAGTAAAGCAGCATAAAGCAAATTTACTAGAATAATATGTAGGCAGTTCATCATCACAAGTATAGAAACATTTTAAATAACGGAATGTCTGCTTGCTGGGCACACTGCAATTAGAATGAGTTCACAACAAATGTGTTCATCAAACTGAATCTGTTCCTCACAACAAAGATGTAAAAAGAACCATCAGATTGCTTCAACATAGTTTCCTTTGTTTATATTTTCCTCTTCTCCCTCCTCTTCTGTGTTTGAAGGGAAGATCATTTTCTTTTATAGACACTCACTTTAGATGGTAAGGAATGGTCATTTTATTGATTTTTCCTACATAAGCTTCATATAGGAATTTGTGTTTCTTCTGTTAAGGTTAATTTTGCTTATTTATTGGACTAGATTATAAAAAAAAAGCATATGAGTTAACTGTAAATATATCATGTTTTGTTTTTGTGGTAGCTCCCTTTTTGTCAGATATATAAGTGATGTTTTCTTCTAGTTGCCTGATAGAATTTTATTGCACTGAAAATAAAAAACATGTCATAGACACTTAAAATCTGTTTAGAGGATCTGATTAATCTAATAGGGGAGCAGATGAGCTATCTTTTCTTTCTCTTTCTTTCCCTCTCCCTTCTGCTGCTATATTTCCTCACTCACTAGTGGTTTTTATTATGGCAATTTATCTAGATCTAGCAGAGCTGAAGGGGAATATAGAGGAAGAAGTGCCTCTCTATGTAGTTAATAGTTACTCTATGACATGAATGGCTGTTTCAGGTTACAGAAAGAGTGATGAAGCTGATACAGTTTCTAGTAATTGAACTTATTTGAACTGATTATCTTCTCACTGATAAATGATGTAAATCAGGAGTAGATCTAGTTGCACATACAAAACTAGTGAAGGTGTACTGAAGATCAGGACCAGACGCTATCTAAATAATAAACCATAAAATTCAGTGTGTTTTCACACTTGCAAAAAATATGGCTATTTATATAGGTCTGTGGAAGCTGCAATGATTTAATATTATTAATAGTCAAATCTTTGGACTAATGAATTGTTAATGATTTTTTCTTTTTTACTTTCAAATCAACAAAGCCACAGTATAACAAGAAATACAAGGTACTAAGTTTCAAAAAAATAATAATATAAAATAAATTCCTATATCAAAAGTTTCAGAAGTGACTGATATTGTACTCATTCTAGGATGTCAAAATTGAGACACACTTAGACATACTTTATACTTTCCTGACATGTTGACAGAATGTATCTGGATGCCTGTATTTGACCTTCTGAAAAAAACTTGGGTGTGTACCTTCGCAAATGACTGTTATTTACAAAACACTAAATATGCAATAAATCTCATCGTCAGAAAGTGAAAAAAAATTCAGTGGGCTAAATATAATAAAGACTAGTGCACTTTGAGCAAATATTAGGTTCTACATTTCTGTTTTAAAGAAAAACAAGTTTGCTCAGCAGCTCCATAACACATAACATTACTGTTTAACTTGAATGGTTACTGAGTCATTGCAGTTCTGTCACTGTCTGAGCTCAGAAAAGCTTCACGGTCAGCATAAAAGTCAGTGTAGAACCAGAAACTTAATATCTTCAGAATACACACACACGCATGCGCGCACGCACTCTCTCTCTCCAAGGTCACCTACTCACACAATGCAGACATTGTATATGGACTTGCATTTTTCCTCCACAGTAGGTTAACTAGAGTAGACAACAAAATACTGGAAGATGAGTTAATGGGAATTTGAATAGGTCTAAGGCAGGCAACCTTTGGAACTGGACCTATACTCTTTAACAGTGTTTTAGCTTCTAGGACATCCAAATAGGGCAGGAATGACCTCTGAGAATGCTCCTAGCATTTATTTGCAACAGTTAAGTGGTTTTTGATCACACCTTTGAGCTTGTGGATTATCCTCAAGAGAAAATTTTCTCTCTGCATCCCAAGTGGATGGAAACTATTGCTTACTACCTTGAATATCTTATTTTACACATCTTTGTGTTTAGTGTTTTCTGATGTTTCAAGGTTAGTTTCTTTCTCAGCAACT
>VWZG01005226.1:69805-111975 GCA_013396735.1 Grallaria varia
TTTGTTTTTTTTTTTTTCTTTTTGGGGGGGGGGGGGGGGGGGTTAAGTGCTCCATTCTTCCCCTCCTCAATGTTTTATTCAATTTTGCTAAAATACAATTCTTAACAGTCTCTCAGAGTCAAGGAATATGAATGGTTTCTTTAAGTGAATAAAGGTGTAAAGGGACAAAATCCACAAGGCAACTGGTTTCAACTAGCTTTTGTGGAAAGTTTTTTATTAGCAGCTGTGAGAGTCTGGATCCGTATCTCTCTGGATTATTTATTAGATTGGAAGGAACAGTGTGTGGTGGGAGGGCAAGGTTGAAGCAGACACGCCTGCAGCCCAAGGCAGGATCAGGAGACACATGACCTGCAGCCCAATGGCCAGGCACAGGCATGGGGCAGCTGTCAGTCAAAGAGTCCTTCCTGGCAGCCTGCCCACACCATTCCCTCTGGAGCCTCTGACTGGCTGCACCAGCCATCACTCTGGCCTGGAGGGCACTGAGTGGTCAGTTGAGCTAGACATCCTGCCTGGGAGGGGTGGCCTCAGTGGCCAGACCATGTAAACAGTCGGGCGGAGGTTCAGTTTTCTCTTCTCTGGATGTCACCATGTGAAGGACTCAGTGGTAACTGTCATTCTCTTATTCTAATGCCTTTTCTTCTCTCTTCTTCTCTTAGTCTCTTTTCTTTCTTTAATCTTTATCTCTTTTGGGTAACTCAAAACTTATGGGTTGTATTTTACTAAGCTGGTGTTAGTTGGTGTGTGTTGGGTACTTCAGAGAAATTTTTTTGCCTTGGTTGTGCGTTACTGCTGTGAACCTTTAGCCAAAATGCCTATTTTCTTGCTACATTAAAAGAAATCCCTTGAGAAGTGTATGGCATTTTCTCTTTATGTGACCTCAAGGTATTAAAGAACCAAAAGCCCTGCAAAAGTTTGGTGCATGGGAACTCTTGGAGTCTTAAATATAAGTAAAACACCTGGGCAGTGGCTTGACCCAAGATACTACAACAGTACATTTTTGCATCTTATATACTTACAAGTTATACAGGTACCCTCTGGGCACTTAAACAAAAAACTTTGTTGCGATGGTAAATTCCATATGGCAGAAATGAATGTAAATATATGAACACTTGAAAAAAACAAGTTAACCATAGAAGAATCAAAATACTGTGTTGAAAGTGTGCTTTACAGGACAGCTTAGATTAAAAAACAGTGTTGATGTAAGTAGAGATGGCTGTAAAGTGGCCACAAGTTATTTTGCAAGTGGAAAGATTCTTTGCACAATGGGATGAGGTTTGGGAACAACATCTCAAAAGGAGCAATAAATTAATAAAAAAGACAAACTACCAAGTGTTGTCTTCCTATAATGGTGTATGTTATTTCCCCAGAAACCTCTTTGGTGCATAACTTCACAGAAAAACAGAAAACAAAATTAAATAATATCCTTTCTTTTCAACATAGTTACTTTCCAATACCACATTACTCACCGAAATCCTTGTTTTCCTTCCTTATCCCTTGACTGCTGAATTGTACAGAGGAGTGCTGCAGCTCTATACAGCTTGTACATGTGCTGACTGAATTCCAGTGCTGTGTTGCTTGGTGATAGGCGCTCCAAAAGAAAGACAGCTGTCATGAGTACATGTCAGTTTTTCTGTTGCAGAGGGAGCTTAAAGAACCACTGTACACTCCCAGGACAATTTTTTTTGAAACTTGGTGGAATTTTGTATCTTTCTAGTCTTCAAAATTAGTTACACTTTTTCAGTGGACTTGATGGTATCAAATGAGTGACTGACAGACACAGAGTTGAACAGTGTACCAGAATTTTCCATCTCCTTAGGAAACAAAGCAAAAAAAAGATCTCCTTTTGAAGATGTTCTTAATTGGCTTCAGGGAGAAATATTTTTTTCTTGTCCTATGCTTCTGCTTGTCTATGTTTCTTCAAAAGTGAATCTGTGTGTCAGACTGCAGAGAGAGAAATTTGTTGAACAGCTGGCAAACTCAGCTCCAGTGATAACATAATTACGCATATTTTTTTTCGTCTTGCATCATTCAATATAAAAGTGTTACCATTATGCAGTGTTGTATCTGAAAAGCAGAGTATCAAGTTATTGTATAAAAACAATTGTGACCTTGAAGCCACACATCTTCACAAACCAAACTGTGTATAAAAACAATTAAAAAAGAAAGACAAAGAATTTGCCAAAGTAGTCAATTAGGAGACTTACTTCTCCCATGTAGCTGCAGAAAAATAATTATGAAAAGAACATAACCTAACTTGAATTTGAATTAAGATCAGAATCTGTCAAAGCTGACCATTGTATTTTGAACATATACATCATAATCCTTTTGGGACAAAGTCTGTGTGTCATGCTGTGATGTTCAGAATAGATCCCCTTGTACTGGGCTCTATCTAGCACTAGCATATAAAAACACAACTAGTTCACTCCAGTTGAATACATACATTAAGGGATTATTTAACTATCTTACTCCACCCATTTCCAAGGATCAAGATATAAAATACCTTATAATGAGGCTGAGAAAATTTTAGCCAAGAACAAAATACGTATTTGGAGCTGATTCTAATGGGCATGAGGTATATTACTTCAATAGTGAAGAGGTACATTGTTCAGTTCAATTGTTGAGAAAGAATCTAAGACTGATATGATTTACAGAGTGTGAAAATGTGAGTCAATAGGGCTAACTGTGGAGTGTCAGAGGAAAAACTATGCTAGTTTTCAGAGAAAACACAATTCTTTAGCAAATGGCTAGGTCTGACTGTAAAGGTGAAGCTGGTTTAGATTTTGTGTGTGCAAAATTATCAGGATTAACCCAAAGAGGACACACGGCACATGACAAAATCGGTCACTGTAAGCAACGTTGTCACCAGAAGTGAGATGAAACAGGGCTTGTACAGTAGACAGCAGAGAAGGGACTGGGAATCTTATACATAAATTTGTCAGAAAGTGAAATCTAAACTGGCTGTAATGTACTCTCAAGGTCACTTAGTAATATTGAGAGCTTTCAGCTACTCAATGCTGTAGCTCAGACTTCAGTGTAACAAGTCTGGATTATTGAAGGAACAGGGTCAGGGAAAGTTCACACCCTTGTGCAGTTGTCAGGAGCATTTGATATCAACCACCATTTGTCCTAAGTACACTTAAAGTCAATAAAGCAAAACTCAAGGCATTTGCATTAGGTTATGTATAAAACCAGTAGAATTTCTGCTGCTTGACTCTAACGTCTAAGAAAAAAGAAGTATCATTTTCATATTCTTTCTCTTTTGTAGTCTCTCTTGTTTTCATTGATTTCATTGATTTTCATTCCACTTTCTCAGGAATAAATTGTGATAGTGGTCCAAACTGGATTTTCATTGTCTTCAGTTTGTTTTAATCTTACAAAGAATGACTTGAACGAAGTCTCTATTTCTAATTATTTGTCTCCTTTGATTTCTTTCTCTTTTCTAAAATAAACTAACATGGACTAATGTTGTTTTTTACAGAAATAGAGAAACCATTGTAAAAAAAACCCCATAAATAAAAATCCCCATATTTTCTGTAGTGTTACGTATATTAAGCTTTGGAAGGATATAACTGAGAGTAAGGGGATGTGCAAGACCATTCTGACGGGATGATCTGGAAGTGCTGTCTTGCTGTGGGACAGGACAACCTTGAAAATTTTTTCCTGTAAAGAATGCCCCATCCTTGTTTTATACAGTGCTGTTTATTCTCCCAGTTACATTGTTCTTGCTTAATATGTGTAGTGCAGAAAAAGTATTACTCATTTCCCAACTTTTTCTTTTACTGCTTCTTTCTTACATGGCAGAATTTAAAAGAAGTCTTTGAAAGCCTAAGTATTGCCAACACAAAAATTAAAATAGCATTTATTTGGCTTTTCTTATTTTATTTTTTACCTAGGAATATTTTTATTTACTTTTAGTTTAAAAAAGTTCAGACATGATGGGTATGAAACTGTCATTTCCATTAAAAAAATAAAAGAAAGAAAGAAAGAAAGAAAGAAAAAATAGAAAAGTGACAATGATTGAAAATTCAGTTTTATTATGGACACTGTAAGCACCTTGGCACATTGGTATTAATTTTATATCTCTGAAGAGAAAATATCTTTGTTGCAGTGTCACTATTAGTTTTAAACCTCTGACATTGTAAGTATTCCAGAGGTGGGACTTTCTGGTAGTATAATACATGTTTTATAGACTTCTAGAACTACTAGTGAAGGTAGAATTGTATACCTAAGTAGTGATGTTGTGATCATTAATGTTATGGCTCATGGTTGTCACATGAAAAAGGGAGATTTCCTTGACCCTTAGTGTTTTTTGTCTGTCAGTGCCCCAGGGAAGCCAAGACCCTTGTGCCCACCACTCTGTCAGCATCCTCTTGTAGGGACCCTTCACTGAGCATTCCTGCTGGATTGGAGGGTGATTCCACTGCCCTTTTCAGGGAGCTAAGCCAACAGTGTAAGGAAGATGCCTCAGAGGATTTTCCTACTTTATTTGAGTGTGTTATCTGCTGCCAGCAGCTGCCAGCGCCTGTAAGGACCACCACTAACAGTTTACAGAGTAACACTTTATATTAATAGCAAATTGTGACAGGTTAAGGTTCAAAGATAGCTGGTGATAGTACCTGACTGCAAAAACATATTTAAAGTGAGCTCTAGTCTCAATAAAATTATTCAGCACACGTAAAGAGTACAGTTCTTATGCAACAGGGATCCCTGTAGGGGAGAAGACAGGTTCAGGCCCTTGACTGATCCCAGCAGTTATGATGGAGTCTTCCTTCACATTTCCCCCATTCTCAACTTTTATACAATTTCTTTATGTTTAAACGGAGCTTGAGGGATTTTAGTCATAAATACCTTTGTTGCTTACTGGTGTAAAATTCTATTGCTTTGTTTTTAAAAATACATTCAAAAAATGTAGAGCACATGCCCCGTGGGAGGTGGTCATACCTTGGAGGTGGCAATTTTGGGATGTAGATATGCATTGATATTACAATTAGGTTATAAAATGAAACAAGTTCATCCAAGGAGAGAAATTTTGCCACCTTTGTTGGCTCAGCAGCAGGACATCTTCTCCCATCTCCTCTGGAGGACAGATGCTTTAGGGTTTATCAGCTGCAAAGTACCAGCAATTTCCCTTCCCTGCAAGGTTTTCCACAGAGTGTGGCCATGGTGTCTCCACTCTACTCGACCCCTCTGTTCCATCCGTCTGAATAGGCCCTTACTGTTGTATGGGGAATCATCAAGGAGCATGCCAGCCACATTCCATTCAGGTAGCAGCAGCTGCATTTTACCCTATAATTTCCATACTGTTATAACTTCTGTTAGGATGTGAAAATAACTTCTCTGTTTCCTCTAATTTTTACTCTAAGCCATCTTCCCACAATGGTATATAACCCCAGACAGAGGGGGTGAAGATGAGCACAGTATCCCTGATTGTCCACACTGCTCAACTGTTTAGCCTACACCCTCATTCTGCTTTGAACCCTTCCTACGTAATTTCAAAACAAATCTGCTTAAAGGTACTAAACTTTATTTAAGAGATTCTGTTGCTTCCCTGTGTGAAGTAAAGCATGCCTGTATATGTTGACAGTTCAAACCCTTTCCATGCTGGAAAGTGAGTATAAATAAAACCTAAGTGCTCCCCTAGACAATGGTGGTCTGCGGTAGTTATTATCCTAGACGATTTCTGGGCAATTCCTTGGGGAATTAGAGTATTTCAGGGACCACTTATGAATGTGCATACTGACAAAAGTCTGTATGTATACTTAATGTAGACAAAAGTCCCATGACAGGTCCCTTTTGTCTGCTGAACCATTTTCAGGTGTATTTAATTTAGTAGCATGAGCGCTATGTCACAATCAGGTTAATCTGGCAGCCCTCTCAAAAATGTTGAAGTCTTTAGTGCAGTAAGTTAGTATTAAACTACTTAGAGGCAGAAAAATTCTTCAAGAAAGTATTTTTTCATGGGGGTGTGTGCCTGTGTTTGTGTGTGTCCCTGTCCTGGATTTCTGTAGCTGAATTTTTTTTTTTTTTTTTTAGCGGGGGTTGCTGCAGAGGTGGTTTCTGTTAGAAGCTGCTAGAAGCTTCCCCTGTCCCATAGGAGCCAGTGACACTTGGCCCCAGGAGGGACATCCAGCTCCTGGCCAGGGCCGAGCCAATTGGAGGTCACAGTAACGCCTCTGTGATAACATATTTAAGAATTGGAGAGTTGTTGCGCAGAAGAAATTCCAGGGAGCAAGAACATGGGATAACAAGGCAGATATCAAGGTCACTGCAGAGCAGGGGGAGGAGGCACCTCATGGAGCAGGGGAAGGACTCAGAGCTAAAACCCCTGCACCCATGGAGGAGCCTGTGCTGGAGCTGTGGATGCTGGAGCAGGAGACCTGTGGACCCATGGAAAAGCAAACCCATGCTGGAGCAGGAGACCTGCGGACCCGTGGTGAGGCAGACCCATGCTGGGGCAGGTTTTGCCCAAGTGAGCGCTGTGGCCCTCGGGTCAGCAGATGTGGAAGAGCTGCTGCCAGAGGGGTGGATTCACATTGGAGAAGTCTGTTGAAGACTGTCTCCCATGGGAGGGACCCCACGGAGCAGGGGATAGACTCAGTTGTGGTCCCCTGTAAACCGTGGTGAAGCAGGATGTCCCACTGCAACCTCCCATGGACAGAAGGAGGGGTGGGGGGAAAGTGTGTGTATGTGGTGTGTGTTTTAAGACTGTTTTATTTCTCACTCTTCAGCTTAGTTTTTATCCTGTTAGTAATAAATTTAGGTATTATCTCACTTTGAGTCTGTTTTTTGCCCATAAAGGTGGTGGGTGGATGATCCCTCTTCTGTCTAGTTGCAGAAAGGGATTTAATGAGTCCATGGAATCCGGCCAGGGTCAACCCACTACAGTCCCATTTACACATCCTAAACACATATGAGTGAGAAATTAAATGTTAAAAGTGTCTGTAACTCAAATTACTAAGTCCTTCAAGTTTGTCTCACTGTTGTTTTCTGAATATATGGTAGTCTCATCTGTTCGTTCCATACTCAGAAAACTAAATTCAGGATGTTACCAAGGAGTAACATGGATAACTGAATGTAATTTTAGATTCAAATTATATCAAGCTTTTAAAATAGCTTATAAATCTCAGTAAATCTTTTACATAGAACTCAAAAGTCTTTACAAAAATCAGAGCTTGGTATGCTGAACTTCCAAGTGTGGAATTGTGACTTGCTCTGAATAAAAGTTGATCTCAGAATAAGAATACTTTCTGGACAAGAAAACAGATATAGAACTGTATTAGAAATTTTCATAAAATCAACATAGGTTAGTCCACCAATTAAGTTTACAAAAATTAAGATGTTGGTGCTTGTTTCTGAAGTGTCAGCTCATATGATGGAAATACAAAAGAGAACTGTAGATCATAAAAATAACAATGGTATCTGTAAAGTTAACATTTTTTTACTATGTATAATGGATATATACAATGAGCCCTCAGCTGCAAATTAGGATTTGAAATACTGATACTACTTATTGCTATTTTTGAGATTATTTTTCTTTGCTTTTTCACTGTCAGTTATAAGTGAAAATCCTGACATAAAAAACTGATTATAATAGTTAAGAGGAGCAAATGACTGATCCAAGCTAAGCTTCTTGTCATGGATATATATCTTGGAGTATAATAATAATAATTTTATCAGAGGAAATATTTCCCTTGATGCAAACTATAAAAGAGGTACTGTGTTTGTGAAGTAATTAAATCTGTCATGAAATATATACAAGTTGTATTTGGATGGGACTTAATTGCACTATAAATTCTCAATTTTTCTCAACCAAGGAGTCACAGAACTTTAATGCAATGTGAAAAAGAACTAATTTAATGAAACTCATAAGAAAGATAGTATTTCCTTTTCTATAATTTCCTTTCCTGAAATTTCTTTGAGCTCTCTGTATGTTGGCCTTAATATTGAGAGGCCAACTCACCTGGGAACAATAAGTAATTTCATTAATAATTTTCCATATTTTGTTTTGATTTTATAGTTTTCTTGATGAATTATACCTAAAGAAATACCTGTGTCCAGTGTCAGGGGCTTTTCTCTTGTTTTAGCTGTCTTGACATCAATGGACTTGTCCCTTTTTTTTTTTTTATGAGCCTAGCGAGTAAGATGGAAGAATTGTCTCTTTCAAACTAAAGAAAGAATAAGATATATTCCCTTCTTTTCATTCATGTCCTGTTACTACTTTCATAAAAACTTTAAAGGCATGGCTGTGATGTATTTTACCAATTATGCAATATTGCAATACTGTACTGCACAATAAAAAATATTTGAAACAGAAACCAGAAAGCTAAGCCATCCACTCAGTCTCTCCTCTTTTACAAAATAATTTCCAATTATGGTGTTCATAATTTCAGTACGTCACTAGGACAATTCCACTGGGTGGACAGGCACTTTGAATAGTTTGCAAGTATGCATTTTATTCGATTATATTTATAGTTAATTGCATTGTCTATTTTAAATGGTCCACTTCTTTAAATAAGACAAAATTTAAAGTACAATATATCTCAGAGACTGTTAAATCTCCAATATTTTCATATTAGAGACTTTTCTATTACAAAAATTCAGAACTGTCAAACCTTTGCTGTCAACAGTCAGAGTAAGCGTACCAAAAAGTGGAAGCAATTTCAAGTGAGTTAGAAATTGTCAAGTACTCTTTCAGAAAAGCTTCACTCATTTGTTAGCAATTCAAGATTTGAAGAAGTACACTTCAGTTCTCTTAGCAAGTCTTCGAATTTTTTTGCATTGTCACTTTGATAGAGAATTATACTCAAGGTGGTAATTAATAATCTGGATATTCCTGTCAAAATTAATTATCATTAGGTCTCATGAAGTCGATGAGTTACAGTGGAATAAACTTGTAAGATGTGAATATGACTCCATAGTGCTTCTGGAATGACTGTTCACTAAAGTACAAATAAGGAAACAGTCAGGAATGTTTGGAACTCTATCCTTCCAGAATATGTTTTACTTATTTGAACAGACAGTTGCCACTTAAGAAAAATAAAGCTTTCTTTTTACATTTGGGAACAGGGAATGAGATTCTGCATTTGTTTAGTTTATTTTCATCTCTATGAACAGAAGTTGTTTTGCATTAAGTAACGTGCCTAAAAAGATTCAAATAAACAAACCAAAACAAAATAACAAAACCCCACAACTTTGAATATATTCTGTTTGAAGATTATATATACTAAACAAAATTTAGCCTACCCTTCCAAAATTTCATAACAGATGGATATTGATCTTCATTTGGACTTCATTTAGTCATTAATGATGACCTATTACAGGTCATAATTTCCTTTCCTAAATATTTAGCTCTGATTTCATCTTGACTACTCTCTAATATGACTATATAAAATCCATAAACTTTTTTTCATGAGACAGAGGGAAAGTAAGCATAAAATTTCAGTTCTTCCAAAGACCCAGCTTAAGTCTAAGACTGGTCTCTTGTTCATTTAGGTAGTTAGCTACAGTTCAAATCTGGGAATACAGTTCACAGTATAATTTCTGTAGGTTATCTGCCTCCCTTGCAATGTCTGAAAAGGCAGTCAAGGGGACCATACTTCACTTGAAATGTATTTTCCTTACAAAGAGGAGGAAAAGAAGTTTTATTAAAAAAAAACCACTCCCAAACCATAAACTCCCAAACAAAGAAGAAAAGAATTGTAAATCCAAAAATCTCTTGACTACAATGGCTTAAAGAAAAACCTGACTAGCCAGACACAGTGAGCATGTGTAAGTCTTATATGTTGACATCTGAGTTTTATCATATGTATAATCCCTTGGGGGTCCCTGACTGTATGATTAATGCTCAATTTTGTAATCAAAGAAATAATTGTATCTCATTTTGATATCTTAGCGTATCCTGCCTGGTCTCCAGTTTCCCATCTGCAAGGTCAAGCATCCCCTGTAGGTCCTTGTTTATCAGGCTCACATGGCTGTCTCAAATGTCATCTCAAATGGTATTAGGCACTTAAATGTAGCATATTAATTGAGTCCTCAAACTTACTTTATTATTACAGGCTCTTGGACCTTGATCTTGTCTATGAACACCTATCGTAAATACACCTGAAAGTACATCTCTCGGTCTGAATGAACTGTAAAATAGGACTGTATTCCAATATACATCCTATAGGAGTGTTGTACCTTTCTGGAGAGAAAAGTGAAGTTCAAGCAGAATTTTTCTAAATCGCTTTGGTGCATGACCAAGCAGACAGAAAAAGAGCATATGTAGCAATATTCTCAAATGTTGTTTTCTTTTTATTTACTGAAAGTTTTCTGAAAATTTGTTTCTCAATCAGACCTTTTATAGAAGAAAAACACTCTGTTCCACAAAGAAATACAGCTAGTTATGAAAGGCAGGCAAGAGCTTAAGCCATGCCTTGAAGTTGAACTATTTATGCATCTTAAAAAACGTAGAGGGACTGTTAAGGCCTATACAAGACTATCAAACAGATCAATGACTTGATCAAAAGCCATTTTGTTCAGCAGAACAAAAATCTTGCAATGAGTGTGATTATAATATAACCTGCATTGTGTATACGATATCATATTTATGTAGTATAATTTACAAATATTTCAACATAGCTTGTTTTGAATAATAAAACTAATGTGATTATCTTTCCTGTACTTAGAAACCTCCTATCATAAAGAATTATTTTTAAATAAATATTTACAAAATAAAAATGCTAGAAACTCTTAAAGTCTTGAGTTTTGTTTAGGAACTACAAGTAACATATATATTATTGGATGAACATTTTTACAGATCCTATTAGGATAGAAATGAATGTTTTATTCATGACTGAATGTGCAGGTCTGTAAAAAAACAACATGACCTCATTGATTTTTAGAATGGAGGTAGCACAGCTTTTCAGCAGGATGAATTTATAACATAAATGATTCATATGTCACTTTTCTGGTGTAACTGTGAAAAGGTGCTACACTTCAGTGCCTTTATTGGAACCCTAGATAATTTTATCTTCCTGTATGAGTAACACTTGTATTTATCTGATTTACTTCTGGATCTGTTTCTTATCAGTCTTCTGCCCAATCTGGCTCAAAACCCAGCTTGTTGCTACAAAGGGCAGTTTGCTGTGGTCATCTTCCAGTGGTAAATGCATCCCCTCTGCACTTGGGCTGTTCTTATGCAGATCAGAGGTTTTGCCGTTACACACACAAAATCTCTCCTCCTCCCCTTCAGATGGCGTGGTACAAACCTGGTCTCAGCAAAGCATCTGCTGCTTTTGCAAATGGCTGATTGTTTGAGTCATTAACCTTTAGCATTTCAGTCTCTCAAATCCAAAATTGTCAAGGCTTTATGTATATCAAGTTTGCTTAAGTATACCCTGATCTAATCCTCTTTCTCCAATGGTACATCTTCCTTGCTCCAACCTTTCCCCTGCTCTCTGAGATTCCTAAAGGCTGGTCTTGATGGATTGTTCATACTCTGCTGTGTTTTTCCCTCCTAAAGTTATCAGGGGGATTGAAGTCTGCCAGTGAGGACCAGGATCTGTGAACAGGAGACTATTTCCATCTACCTACTACAACATCACTTTTTCCTGTCCTCTCTTTAATCCTAAATCATCAATTCTCTCTCAGCTCTTTTCCAACTACAGGCAGGGCTCCATATACTTCAGTTTCTCTCTCACATAACAGTCAATGCTGTTGAGGTGTGATGATTTGTTCTACCCTCATAACTGCATATAATTCACTGCTAAATAATATTCTAAATGGCTTCTTTCTCTAAAAGTATCCTTCCCTTGTATTGGGTCTGCTGGGATAGAGTTCATTTTCTTTAGAGTACATTGTACATGGCACTGTTTTCTTTTTGTGCTGAAAACAGTATTGATATTACAGGGATGTTTTCATGCTTCAGTGAGGGGGTAGGGGACAGTAGCTAAATACACAGTCTACTCAATGACTGTGTGGGAGGAGGTATTTTCCTTGGCTTCACAAGCTCTCTGTATATAGACCCTGTGCAAAATTTCTTTGACCAGGATAAGGATGTGTGGAAATCTTTTTTTCCTCTCAAGTGTTTTCGTTCATTCCATATTATAGCTGCTTTAAAAAGAGGGGATATGGAGTAGAGATTGACTGAGATTATCCTTAACATATTGCCTTACGATACATGAAAACAGACAGAAAATTTAAGTTTCATTGGGAAGCATGACTTCTTTATTTCTTAGTACGCTGTTTCCATGTCAGAATGAAGTATGCTACTGCCAAAATTAACTGCCAAAGAACAGAGTAAGAAAGGTTGCCCAGGATCTCTATTTGGGGCAGATTTACCAGGGCAACAGGCTGTACCATTCCTTCTATGGTGGGAGGAGAGAGAATATATCAGCTTTCTGGTTCCAGACCACAAAGATATTGCAGTGTTTAATAACAAAGATGAATCATAAAATTTCTGCAGTGATATCTTCAATACTCCTATTTCCCTGTATGCATTTTCCTTAGCACATCTTTCTTCTTTTTAAAGAATTGCATTTTACATTCATGATACAAGTGTGAAAATAACCGGATTTCATAGAGCTGATATAGGAGTTTATTGTAATTATATGAAAGCACGTGGCTTTCAACAGAATTCTCATGCTTCTTCAACTACATTGGTTTTGAAGCATGTGTAAGGAACTTACTGTTTCATATTAAGTAGCATAAGGCTTTCCTGGGACACAAGTATGGGAAGGAATCAAAGGCATTTTCATATTCAAATCAAACATTGAAATTGATACTTGTGATGTATTTCCAGATTTCACATATTTAGATTTTAGATGATATGAAAATGCCCTAACAGACTGAGAAACATAGATGCAAAAAATTGCTTGATATGAATAATCAGAGATGATGAGCTCATGTTGCCTCAGATGTGTCTGTTCATGCTCTGCATTTGTGCTGATAGAAGTGAAATAAAAAAACAAAATTAAGTACTGGACAGCTCATTGCCTTCCCAAAGGCTAGAAACTGCTACATTTTTACAAATAGAAATATGCCACCTGGGTATGTATAATTTAAATATATAGACATAAAGTTTCTGACCTCTGTGAAGTGTTGTCAAAGTCAAATCCATCGTTTTGACAGTACATCATGTATGATAGCTCTAGATCTCAGTCCTTTTGTAATTAGCAAGTTTATGAGGAAGTAATGGTCCATTATTCTCTACTGAATTGTTTGAAATTCGTCCTGTCTTTAGAAGGGGTGACTTTTGAATTCACAAGTATATTTGTGGTTGTGTTTTTAATTAAGCTGTTCTGAAATCAATCAAGGTGGTAGTAACAGCAGAATAAAACACACCAAAACATAATTTACAGTCTCTGCAATGTCAGATTTTTAAGTCATCATTACAAAACTTTTCACTCAGCTCCTTAAAGTAAATTAACTTTTAATTTCTCCTTCAAGTTTTCTTGATATCTTTTGTTTTCTATGGCAGAAACTGAAAAAATAAAATACATTTAATTTCAGTGATTTTACATATCTACAAAGTGTTGTTCAGAAAATATACTAGAAAAAAACTACAAGATTTTTTAATGTGGTCAAGATCTGATGGTTTGACATGAAACTGTGAACTGAAACTGGAATTACGGATATGTTTGAAACAGAGTGTGATTAAAATTCAAAACTAACACACCCAAAGACCAATTGTAGTCTATAAAGAGAAATTGTGGAGTTCAGCTGACAAAGTTGAATACAGCATCACTGACTAAAATAAAAAACAAAACAGATTACTACCACTTGGCTCTCTATTCACTGCATATGTTACAGTGCATCCAGATTTTTTTCTAGTATTGTAAAACAGGCTTCCACTGCCTTTGCCATTTTCATGACCATATTCTTTTAATTGACTTTTTCCAGTGCCCACATTCTAAAATGCTGAATATATTGCTATTGTTTCATTCATATTGTCCTCAGGGCAGATTCAGTTATTTTTGAGCTATTACTGAAAGAAAAATATTGAAATAGATATGAAGTTTGCCTATGTGTTAATGAAAAGCACAGGAATTTTGTTAAGCTATGTGTATCACATTCTGTTAAAATGTTATTTTATTTCCAATGCATTGTAAAAATCAGTCTGAAAAGAGCTTTCAACTAAATCTTTTATTTATTCTGTGATTAGTACTTTTCCCAATGGACAGTAGCTAGCATTTTTGCTGCTTTTGGAATTCTGTTTAATTACTTTGTATTAGAATTCATGTTTGTTTGCTTAATTCAAGCAGATTATTTCCTCATAAAAAACCTGCTATGATTACTATACACTCATCATGGCTCGGCTTCACGAACGAAGATTTGGGAAGGGCTCTACCCACGCTTGCTGCAAGTGCACTGATGGCTAAAAAGGCCAATGCGAGATGGGCAAGTCTGGTTGCAAAAGGCACAGCATAAAGTCTCCATAGGCAGTGTTGGTGAGGCACCGTTCTTTCTGTGCTGTCTTCTCTCCTCGAGACTGATTCTGCGTGCATTCTCAAAGGAATCAGCAGTGTTATGGATGGTGTGTCTCCACGCCTCCCGATTGGAGGCCAGAGTGGACCACTGATGGTAGTCAATATGGCCAAGGCTGAGGTACTGTTTTAGAGAGTCCTTGTATCTCCTCTTCGGGGCTCCTCTCTTGCGGCAGCCGGTGGCAAGTTCACCATAGAGCACGATCTTAGGGAGGCGGTGATCCTCCATCCTGGAGACGTGCCCTGCCCAGCGCAGCTGCGTTCTCAGCAGCATCGCCTCAATACTGGTGACTGCTGCCTGTTCAAGGACAGACACATTGGTCACGTAATCAGACCAGTGGATGTTCAGGATAGTGCGGAGGCAGCGCTGATGGAAGCGTTCGAGGAGATGCAGGTGACAGCAGTAGATGACCCACGATTCAGACCCATATAAAAGAGTGGACAACACAATGGCTTTATAGACGCTGATCTTGGTACTTTTCTTCAGGTGTTTATTGTGCCAGACTCTTTTATAGAGTCTTCCAAAGGCACTGTAGGCCTTTGCTAACCTGTTGTCTATCTCTTGGTCAATCTTACCATCTGAGGAAATGATGCTTCCCAGATAGGTGAACTGCTGGACTGACTTGAGTTCTGAACTAGACATATATATATATGTATTTACATTATGTACAGTACAATTCTTTTGTTCAGCCTGGAGAAGAAAAGATCAGTGAGACCTTTTCATGGCCTTTCAGTACCTAAAGGAGGTTTAAAGGAAAGACAGAAAAGCTTTTTATCAGGGTCTGTTATGACAGTATGAGTGGCAGTGGTTTTAAACTGAAATAGGTTAGGTTTAGATTGGACATAGAGATTTATGTATTTTTTTTAATAATGATAAGAATGTGAGACACTGGGACAGATTGCCCCAAGAAGTTGTGGATGCCCCATCATAGATAGTGTTCTAGGTCAGGCTGTATGTGACATTGTGCAACCTGATCTATTGGAAGATGTTACTGCAAAGGGGGTTAAAATAGATAATCTTTAAGGTCCCTTCCAATCCAAACCCTGCTATGATTATGTGATTCTGAGATTACAATCTCCCTTTCTCACATTCTTCAGCTGTGCAGTTTCATGAGATGAATTGTACAGTTTGGTTCATAAGTTAAGTAAACCATCTGTTTTTTATGTACGAGTAATTCTGATCAGCTTTGAGTGAGAGACCAACTTTGAATGAGTTATATATGTGCATATATGTTATTCTCCAGCACTTGTCATTTCCTATAGTTGAACTTTATGAGGTTCTTAGCCCATTTCTCCAGCCTGTTCAGGTTCTTCTATACAGCAACATATTCATCTGGCATATCTACACTGAGTTTTGTAGTCGCTGCAATCTTGCTGAGGGTGCACTTTGTCCTGTCAACCCGGTCATTAATGAAGATGTTAAACAGTGCTGAATTAGTGATCCCTGGGACCCATCGCTAGTGACTGATATCCAGCCGGACTTGATGTTGCTGATCACAGCCATCTTAGCCTAGCAGTTCTGACAGTTTTCAGTCTAATCCACTGTCCTTTTTCCTGTTGATAAGTAACTCGTGGATGCCAACAGTATAAAACTTCTTATTGATCTTCTGGTTTAAGCTATTTAACACTGGTTAGGGGCAACAGCTAAGTTGATAGAAAATGGTCTTGGCTTATTGGCAGTATAGTTTGGTTAAGCTTTCTTTGCCTGATGAAAATTGAAACACAATTGAAGCAAGATTTATACTGATCAGAAACATTTCATTATGTTTATTTTTTATTACTGCTAAAGATGATTTCCTTTAGTCTTATTTTTTTCCTAGTTATCTAACTAGTAGTTATTTGACTAGTAGTTATTTAAGTTCATCTGATGAAGACTTTCCATATATGTGAATTTTTAAATAGTGTCTTTTCTGACTTCTTGCTTGGGTGAAATAGAAAAAACTAAGTCAAGTAAAAGTGCCTCATAGTAATTGCATCTAAATTCAAAATGTTTGTGCATCAGCTTGTGTATGTGACTCCCTGCACATTTTGTTCTCATTAAAATGCCCCAGGGAATCTGCTTTGAATAAAACTAACTAAATAACAAAGCCATGCTTGAGATTAATCCTCTTTTTGGAAGAAAAACTTAATAGTGATACACATATGAAATCTACTTAGTCTGTCCACAACAATATTTGTGATCCTTATTAAGAATATGAAAACAGAAAAGTATGAAATGTATTTTGCATTTTACTTTCCATAAATTAGCACAATGTTTAATGAGCTATGAAACTTCATCAAAGTTTACATCAGTTTAAAAGGCAAGTTTGAAAAAGTCGTTTACTGCTGACAGTAAAACAAGCTGAAAATTCATACAGTAGAAATTCTGCACTTGACCAATATGGTGAATTACATTTCAGTCTCTGAGGCATTTATTTACCTGTTTGCCTTTTTTAACAACTTAAAATCAATATGATTGTAAAACCTGAGAGTTCTGACACTGACTTTTAAAGACTTTTTAAACGTAGAAAGTTTTACTCAAAGTTGTCTATATATTTAAAGGTATAGGCATACACATGAGCACTGCCTTGATACTTCATAGCAACTATGGTGGTTTCACTGCTTAGAAACGCTGATGATGTCTCCTCTGCTGCATGCCCTGGGCTAATGCCAATGTCTGAGTGCCTTACCAAAGTAAACCCTGACGATGGCAGAAAATTAGGTGTATAGCTGGAATTACAATATGGATGATTAGTGAGAACTGGAGTGTAGTATGCCATGTTTTAAGAAAAATGACCCTACATGTACCAAACCAGCTAGATACCTTTAGTTTAATCTCCTGCTCTTCTAAAAGTGTAGCACACCCCAGAGGACATTGGTGGTCTGACCAAACTGGCTTCTGATAATCCAAAATCAAAATTGAATATAGCAAGCAAATGGAGTACAAATGTTACCTCCAATGTCAAAATCCACAAGGCACTTTGAAGAATCAAGGTAACAAAGACAGTTTGGAAAGGAAGGCTTCGTTGCCCTAGGATGAGATGGTGTTTTTTCTGATGGAATAGAACATCTGCTACATGTGTCAAGATTGACTTGAACCCTGACTGATTATATACTCCTAGAAAGGCTGAGCAACTAGTTCTTGGACAAGAATTACTGTGGTTTGAAGCATAAATTCCTTTAGATTACAACTACTTTCAACCTGATTCCTGTTACAGAACAGTGATGCTTTATAATTTATGTCTCTTTAGACTTATGCAAGAAGTTCAAAACTGGATTCAGTGTTCATACAGAACATTTTAAAGAGAAGTGATACGTCAATTTATTTGTCAAGTATACTTTACTTCAAACTCCATGTCTTTCTCATTGATTATAAACATTTGGGAGCACTTTAAAAAGAAAGGAGGAAAACCTAAGAAAAATAGTATGATATGGCATTTACTGTCTTCGTATACATAAAAAATCCCAAATGCAGGGTAGCTTTTAAGTATTTCTTTAGGACTTCAGGGTTCTGATGTTTCAGTAAAGCTGATTCTCAAGACATCACTTTGTAGCCCATTTAGTAAACACCATGATAAATGCAAGTAAAACAGCAAGACTGAGGTTACCCCAACATTCACACAGAATCCATTAAGTGTGGGTTTTTTGGTAGTTGTGGAGGAAGGGAGGGCAGACGATTCCTAGAAAGTTATTTGTAAAAATTAAACTGATGTTAACAGGTTACCGAAAAGGTGCTGTGGATGATACGAAACTTGTGCAGACCAAGGTCAGAGAATAAGGAGGAGGCAGCACTGCAGGTGGTAGAGCAGATGTTTCGCTGCAGCCCCTGCAGAAGACCACAGAACAGGTGCCTTCTGCCCATGGAGAGACCATGCCAGAGCAGACATCCACACTACTGTCAGTCAAGGATATGACACCAAAGCAGGTGGATGTGCCTGAAAAACCTGCAGCCTATGGAAAGCCAGTCTTAGAGCAAGCTTATCCAGAAGGACTGCAGGCTCTGGAAAGGTTTGATGCTGGAGACTGAGAAAAGAGTGAGAACGAAGGAGAAGCAGAGGAGAGATATGAACTGATCACAGTTCCCATTCCCCAAACCCCCATTCCCACTTTCCCCACCAACCCCTCTCCCACACTCCTTGGATGGGGAAGGTAGAAGAGCCAGGAATAAAAATGTGGAACTCAGTCTAGAAAAAAAAAGGAATGGGGTGAGGTAGAAGGTAATTTAGGGCGAATGGGGAAGGGATTATTATTTCTCACCATCCTGCTCCATTTTAATTGACAATAAACTAAATTAATTCTACTTGAATTGCTTCTGATTTGCCCATGATAGTTACTGGTAAACAATCTCCCTGTCTATCTTGACCCATAAATGTTTTCATTGTCATTTCCTCACCTGTTGAGAAAGGAGAGAGAATCTGGGTGTTTGTCTGGCAGCTGGCAAAGGTCAATCCTCTGCAGACTTTTATTATAAAAAGGCACTCAGTCTGTCAACTGTCTTCCCAGGCAAATTATTGTCTAACAAGTAGAAATGCGTTCCTGGACTTATTTATTTACTTATCTATTTATTTGTATTGCTGCTTACCAGTCTGGATGATATAAAAATGCAAATCCTATGGTCTGAGTGAATTTTTTGTTGTAAGCAGAAGGATTTATTTAGTAAACTTTGTGAGTGAGCTTCCTCTAGGTAAATGACGAGTAGTTTTGAACATAAAACTAAATGTTGGCTGTTTCCCTTGGTCAGAGAGTTTTGGGGATGTAGAAGTTATAACTGAATCAGAACTACTAAATGTTCATTTAATTTTTACAAGAAATATTTTGAAAGACACTTGTCATGAGAGCATATTTAGCAAGATAATAGGAACAGAGAAAGAAAATAATTTGCGAAGTAATCTGAAATCTATAATATAACATGCAACAGAGAACAATACATAATGTTGCAATTTTGGAGTAAGTCCTTAAGAAGTAAAAACCCATCAGCTGAAAGTCCTTTACAATTTCACTTTCTCTTGTCTTCTTGCTCAAACCCTTGTTCAAAAATGAGCAGCTAATGTAACGTGACAGCTGTTGGAGCTGGAAAGTACAGAGTGTAGCTAGATCATGACATTTCTTAGTGAATCAAAGAGAAAATGTCCTTTTTGCAAATCAGAGAGATTATTCGGTGAAAAGGAAGCAAAAAGAAATAAACCAGGCAGCTTAGTCTACATTCATCCGACATTAACTGAGCACCAGTTCATGTACTTAAACTATGAGCTCAGCTCATTTACACTTTGCTATGCTCACAAAAGAGTTGGGTACCTCCAGAGGACAATTCAGGTTTTGAATTTAAATCACTTTCTGTAAAACTTGAGACTGTATTGACTCTCTTCTTTGGTTAGCCTTTTGGATATTTTCCTAAAACTTCTTCAGATTCCTTTTATTTTTTATTATTTTTATTTGTCATAATTGTAGTTAAAAATTATTTGAGTTATCATTACTTACATTAAATTTGTAGTAAAAGAAATTCTCTTGCTTTCAGTATACCTCAAGTTGCCTTCCAATTCCTGTGAAAGCAATATATAAATGGAAATATGAAACTCACTTTTTTTTGTCACTTTCAGAATGTATACACATATGCTCTGTTCTCATTCTTGATCATGTAACTGGATTTACATGTCTTTGTGAAGATGGAAAATTAATTTTTGGAGTTTAGTGAACATTTGGTTGAAGTATGAACAAATTATAAGAAAAGTATTCCTGTTAGGTGCCAGTTTAATAGCAGATAGGTAATGAATAAGTTAAATGAATTTTTTTTGTTTAAATGACACTTTTTGGAAGTCTTGGTCCTATATGTACCAGTACTGAGCAATGATTTGCATACTAACATGTAACTCTAAAAAGATATCATGAGGTCCTTCTAGATTAAGTACTTGAAGACACAGACAATGAAACAGATTTTTATCGACCTATTTCTGAATGTCTATTAATCACTGTTTATGTCAACCCAGTTATATTGCATTTGAGAATGTCTTGCCTGATTCATGAAAATCATATATGCTTATGCTTCATTTGTGACCAAGAGCTGTGCATGAAGCAACTATCCAGCAGATGCCACCATCCTGAAATGGAACATAAGCAACTACACTTTGTGTTCTTGTCTCACTTTGTAGACTAGACAAACACAATAATGTCTCCCTCTCTCCCATTATCTCTGCAGGACACAATTTGCTCCAGGTGATGAACCAATGGAGTACTGAGAGTGTAATTCAAATACTTCTCTAAATACAGCATCTGCAATTGCCCCCCTTGACTGTGCCAGCATCCTTCCTGAAAGTAACTTAAACAAGCTAAAAAAGACCCAAGGAAAGTTAACAGTGGTAAGTAAAACTTGCTGCGGAGGTGAGTCCAGATTAATTCTTCCCCGTTGCCCACACTATTCTATATTTAAATTGTGTGGAAAGAAAGTATGGCTTATGATCAGGAAGAGATATTTCCAATAAAAATACACTTTCATGAAAGGTGGACCACTCATAAAGGGAAAAATCAAATAAGAAATTAAAAATCAGTAATTTTAAAGATCCAAGCCACGTTGTCTACACAAGAGAGGCTGGACCTGATGATCCTTGTTACTCTACCTCTGTGATTCTATGAATGCTTAGCTTCACTTAGTTGAATCCAAGCAATAGTTTTTCTTTCTTTTTTTTTTTTTTTATGTCACATTGAACTACATGATGCTAAAATTCTGCGTCCTGTGCTAAAACTTGTTTTAAAAAGCCATTTTCCTGAACAGTGAACAATGGGTTTCAAGATAGGTCAGCAATACTGCTTGTCATGATTCCCCTGGTCTTGTACGTCTTTTTCAGACAGGCTACAGTTTATAGCAGAGAGTGTGAAATCTTCCAAAGTACACTTTAATCAAGACTGGGATAGACACTGTTTTACGGGGCCCTTGGGTTTCGAGTTGTCATTGAGCATTGGTTTTGACAGCCAAGACACCTCACCAGGCTTCATATTTGGCTTCTTGAGAGCTGATTCTTCCTTTATAGTTAGTTTTAAGCTAAGTAACCAGTTTCTGTATGTATGTGAATTTTATAATAGCATTCTAGCAGCACTTTTTGTTATACTGGGTAAGTTCTAAGCAGCCTTTCCTAATAACATTTATCTACTCAGATTTTGAATGCTGCAGCTTTGAAAGAAGCATAAAATATTACAACTGAAGAAGGGACTCAGTGTATAAATTTGGTCTTGCTTTTGTCTTTCCTTCATCACACTATTCACTTCCTCCTAGCTAGAAGAGTGTAATATAGTTTGCAAATTCAAAAACTCAAAAGATTGGGAAATGAAGACTTGCTGTGCATATTTGTTATCATACTCTCCATAACTGAACAATTTTCTGACATTTTTCCAATGAAATCTGCCATTAAATGTGTATTTAATGTAAAATTTATCAATGCTGGACAGTAGTTCACATTTTGATCTGCATATCATGCAGTAGAAAATTGCACATCTTAAAAAAAGCATTAAGTAAAATTCACCTTCACAAGAAATCATGTTTTTAATCTCATTAAAGAATGAAATCATATTTGCATGGCATATTCCGGCATTTAAAAGTCTAGGTGACCATCACTGATTAGACTTTAAAACCTTTCAGCTGCAGCTGGAACCTGAATCATTCTTTGCTAGCTATTGAAATGGCCCAGTGCTCCTCATTTCTTTTTAGGCAAGACTGAAGTTACCATGTGATTCCCGTATTTTTAACAGCTTTTTCTAGCAAGATTGATCATCTTTCTTGCACTACAAAGAGTGAAAGGATTTGAAGGGCTTCATGCATGTCTCCTTGAAACAGGCAAATGTCTGGGAAAACAATAAAAAAAAAATCTTTTTGTTTTCATCTGTAATGGAATGTAAAATGGAAAATACATGAGTAAGATAATAAAATGGAAATTAACTTTGCAAAATAAAAAATAGACTATATTACAACTAAAGGTAGAGACTAAATAAGTTAGGTCACACAGAGATCCAAGAGTGATGTAATTTTTAAAATGAAGACATAAACATTAGGATGATGCTAACTAGAAGTGTTACAGGAACATTAGAATTCAGGGAAAATGCAAACACAAGCAAGCTAGGAAAAGACAAGCTTTGTGACAAGACAGTACAAAGAATAGAAAGATATTTTATTTGTCTGATAATTTCGGAATTCTATTTTGAAGTGATAAAAGACTCTTCTAGTTGTCTCCTTGTTAACATTTGCATTGTGTGTGTACGTTTGTGTATGTGTATTTGTACCTGACATAGATAATATAATTCAAATACAACTTTTCTGAATTCTCAGATTTTTTATTCTCTTTAAAGGATTTTTGGTAGCAACAGTGCTTTTTGGTATATATCCATTTAGGAGAGAGTTACTGCTATAGCTTACAGTCAGGACTGATTTGAAGAAATCCTCAATTTATGCTAAAAAAAATAAAATTGTTATTTCTATCTTCATTTTGCAGCCTATTTTAGGAAGTTATTAAGAACTACAGATTGACCAAAAAATCATGACAAAAAAACAATCCTCAAACAATAATCTCTCTCAAAAAGAAGCAGTGTGGAAAAAAACCCACCAAACAGCCCAACAGCAACAAAACCAAATTAAAACAAACCAAGAAATGCAAAACCAAACAACAAAGTCCATTCCGAATGAAAACTGGAATAGAAGTAAGAATTTATGCCTGTTATTGGCTAACAAAGTCTGTGAATGCTCACTTATTTTAGCACAAAAAGTCAGAAAACGTAGCATTCATATATAATAAAATTCACATGCATCACAATTTGTCAATGAAGTGTAAAATATTGCTGAATAAAGACAAAGTAAGATAAAATTGTGAAATAAAGCTGTGTTAATCAGAGATTAATGCATTAATCAAATGCTGCTAGCTGTTAATTAGGTAATATTCAGTATGGGAGGAAGTTTTAAGCAGTATATGTGAAACACCTATTTTTGGTTCATGTATGATATCCTATAATTTATCTTTGCAGGGAGCAGAAGTCTCATTGCAATCTGTGGTATCTGTAACAGTAACTGAATGGTGCACTCTGGGATATCAGAGACGATCAAGGAAATATTAAGACAGTTTTGCAGAAAATAAAAATAATTAATGAAAAGCTAGTTATATCTCAGTTTCTTTCTGACTGCTCCTAAGGACTGGTTGCTCAGGCTTTTCAACACAGAAACCTCAAAATTATTAAGTTATGGTTTTTTTTGTTAGGGTTTCAGTATACTTTGAAGATCTTTAAATGCTGTTCTTCAAACACGCAAATAGTCTCTTGTCTTCTGGATGTTTACTTAAATATGAATACCTATATGTCCCACACTAACTAATCAAATGTTTGTATCCCAGTTATCTGTGCTAAGCAGCAATCTTTGAAAAACTGTAATAGAAAAAGGAGACCTGTTTTAACTCACATGGGAATAAAAAAAATTTGTAAAAATACATACATAGAAGATTACAATTTCATTTATGTCCTTGAATATTTTAGCAACTGGTACAAGTCATAGCAATGTCCATTCAGAAAGGAACGTATAAATGCTTGTCTTGATATAAGAAATAAAACTAAGCTGAGTAATGCTGTTCTTGACTGAAATAAACTCTACTCATAAGAATGAGACTGACTAATTCTTGACAAAATTAATATTTCCAGCTGTACTTTCCATAATGGTGGAATGTTGTTTTTCACTCTTAATGGAAGTACACACTTGTATATTTTGTTTATCTACAACAATTGTGCAGAACATTTGAATGCATAAGATTCCCTGTAAATAACCTTTGTGTAGTAAAGAAGTCAACTTGTGAAATATTTGTGGTTTGATGAACATTATTTCGCCAACTTCTGGCAACAAAATTATACTGTCTGCACAAAGAAAGATAGAAGTGAATATTGTTGATGACATTTGATTATTCTTTCCTTGGAACAAAGACTGTGACTTTTTACTTACACTACTTTTTCTTTATGTGACCGAGAAATTTACATATAAATCTCTAATAATTAAAAACATTTTTACTTCTCAAAACTTCAGTGTGGATACAATATTTTCAAATTGTGATGATCATGAAGAAAATTTGTGACTAAATTTTGTGACCATGCACACCATTAGTGTATGTAGAGCTATTTCCTTGCATTGTTCACATGAGCACCACCATTGATTTCCATGGAACTAAGTGGAAGAACAGAAGGTGAAGATTAAACTTTTATTTTATTTACTTTGTTTTATCAAACTACATTGTGTGCCAAAAAGCTGTAAATCCAGTTCAAGTGGACAAGGAAATTTTAGCTCTGAGTATACTAGGGAAATGTCTTAAATGCAAAAGAAATTCATGTGATATTTTCGTTACTGCCACCACTGCTTCAGTTCAGTGATGTGTGATGATACATGACAACGCAGTCGTCGGTCACAGCCATCATGGTTTCATGAGAGGAAAGTCCTGCTTATCAAACCTGATTTCTTTTTATGACAAGATAACACACCAAGTTGATCAAGGGAAGCGAGTTGGTGTTATCTCTTTGGATGTCAGTAAAGCTTTCAGTACTGTCTGTAACAAGATCCAGCTGGCCAAAATGTCCAGCACAGCTGGATAAACTCATCGTACGGTGGGTAAGCAATTGGCTCATGGGTTGAGCACCAAGTGCAACAGTGAAAGGGATGACATCAGACTGGTTGACCGTCACTAGTGGGGTTCCACAGGGCTCCATCTTAGGCCCTGTGCTCTTCAACATCTTCATAAATGACTTGCACACACTGCTGGAAGGGATACTAAACTAGTTTGCAGATGACACACAACTAGGAGGAGCTGTTGACTCCCTCGAAGGCAGGGAGGTCCTGCAGAGAGACCTTGGTAACTTAGAGGGCTGGGCAATCTCCAACCAGAGGAAGTTCAACAAGGGGAAGTGCTGCATTCTGCACATGGGATGAGGCAACCCCAAATGTTCGTGCAGACTGGGGAATGAGATGCTGGAAAGCAGTGCCACGGAAAGAGACCTGAGGGTCCTGGTTGATGGCAAGTTGAATATGAGTCAGCAGTGCCCTGGTAGCCAGGAGGGCCAACCATGCCCTGGGGGGCATCAGGCAAAGCATCATCAGTTAGTCAAGGGAGGGGATTTTCCCACTCTGCTCTGCACTGGAGTGGCCTCACCTTGAATATTGTGTGCAGTTTGGGGCACCACAATATAAGAAATACATTTAGCTCTTAGAGAGGGTCCAGAGGAGGACAACAAAGATGGTCAAAGGTCTTGAGGAGAAGCCACATGAGGAGCAGCTGAGGTCACTTGGTCTGTTGAGCCCTGAGAAGAGGAGACTGAGGGGAGATCTCATTGCAGTTACAGCTTTCTTGTGAGGGAAAGAGGAGGGGCAGGCACTGGTATCTTCTCTGTGGTGGCCAGTGACAGGATGCAAGAGAATGGCCTGAAGTTGCATCAGGGGAGGTTTAGGTTGGATATTAGAAAAAGATTCTTCACCTGGCAGGTCGCTGACCACTGGAACAGGCTCCCCAGAGCACTGAGCCTGGCAGAGTCCAAGAAACATTTGGATGATGTCTTGGGCACATGGTGTGAATCCTGGGGACTGTCTGGTGCAGGGCCAGGAGCTGGACTAGATGAATATTGTGGGTCCCTTACAACTCAGCATATTCTGTGATTCTGTGGTAATGAAGATCCACAGCAGAAGTCAGATTATGTGACACTTTTGAAAACTACCATTTTTTCTGTTACTTTCCAGGTTGCCTTGAGATGTCTTAAATGAAAAAGGTCAAAATTAGCAGCCTCTTCAGTAGACTCCTCTTACCCAGGAAAGCATAAGTTGTGAAACTGAAGCCATTTGCACAGTGGCGTCTTGAATTCTGGGTATTCTGGGTAATTGCGCTCCACTGACATCAGAATGCTCAAACTTCCAATGCAACTTGGACTATGCCTGAAATTATGTATGTATTAGCTGGTTACTGGGTCTTGAAAGTCAAAGAATGATGTTATGTTTAATCTTGTGCTACATGTTGGCTTGATTTGGAGTACTAAACTAGAGGAGACATTTTTAAATGGTCACAACAGCTGTTTCAGAAGGTTAAATCTGTCAGAAAAACAAAGGGAAACAGCTTACTTTGTAAGTTTCCACTAAATGCCGAAGCAATTCCTAAGTCCTAGGAAACATCTTCAAGGTGCCAGATTTTTTCTTTTTTTTGCTTTATTTCATGATTGCATATACATGTATATATTTTTCGGCTTTCTTTTCTGGGTTGGGAAATGCATAAAAACTTAGAGCTCTTGTATAACTGTTTGTGATTGTAAGGAAATATCCTGAACTCATTGATCGTCTATGTATGAAGGAAGCAAGGTACTGACCTCCAAAAACCCTTTCACAAGCTGTCTTTGTATACTCAGAGTGTACAACACAGTCATAGCGATAGACAAAGATTCTGTTTGTAGCAGTAAAACAGAGAAGAGATCCTCAGATTACTACTTGCTGAAGTTTCCAAGGGAAAACAAGAGGCAAAAAAAAAGCAAACAAGAAATAATCAGATAAAAGTTGTAAGTAATTTTTTAAGTCTTATCTGTCATGTCTACAACAGAAATATACATGTCCCATTACTTTGGTGCTGATGTTGTGGCCATGGGGGAGAATGAAGAAAGAAAGAGAGATTTGTGTTGTATTTCAATCTCCTAAGAAAAACAACATTAAATAAGACAGTAGGAAGTTGTTTTCTCTCTGCAGATTGGTACATGTATGCTAGCATTGCTGGTAGCAGGCCAGAGGTCTGTATTAGTTGCATGTTCCCAAAGAATTTATCAGCTGTGATTTGCCTAATTTGTGAAAGAGCCTGGAGTTCTTTTTATCTTTTTTTTCTTATCAGTAACAGCAATTGTCTAAAGAACAGAAGACTGATGATTTTTGTCTAATTCATTTCAGTTTTACTTAGCTTTGAATGACTGTGTGGTGTAACACATTGCTATAAACTTTTGATATAGTTATGTAATTAATTGATAGTGAAACAGGACTCTTCTGTGTAGTGCGAATGGTGAGCCCAGGATAACAATGCAGCGTAGAGGAAGACAAACATATGATGACTGCACAGGCTTCAAAAACATGAGTGCAAGATGAAAACAGAGGTTTCAGGGCTATTAACAAATCAAGAGTCAATTACTGTTTTTAAAGGAATGAAGCTTCAGGGGCTGGATAAAATTAGTTTTATGAAGGACAAAGAGAAAATAAACAAACAACAGACATAAAACACAACATATAAATTCTGTTATAACATGAAACTGCAGACCAATGAATAAAAAACAACATGTAGTGAATGCTGTAATATTTGAGAGATTATTCTACGAAGGCCATAGGATGAAGAAAAAAACCATCATCATCACTATCACCTTCACATTCTTCTTGGTGAAGGTCTCCAAAAACTGATGACTCACCATAACCTTCCTTCCCTTCTCTGGGGACAGAAGGTCTCTTGCTGTGTGGTGCTGGCCACACCAGCCCAGGTAAGATGTCATCGGCAAAGTGGGTAAAAAAAAAGCAGGCAGGTCCTGCTCAGGGTGTAGGTATGTGCTGGCACAGAGGACAATGTTGCCTCCTGCGGGGACGCCTGCCAAGCGTGTTGAGCCTACCGAAACCCGAGGATGCAGCAGCTGGTCATACTGGGGAACTTGACCACATTGGGGTCTGTATGTATAGTAACTGTGGGCAGTAGATGAACATACGGGGAAGTCTGGAATTCTATTAATGAAAAAACTGGCAGTTTCATTTCCACAGAACATTGCATTTTTTCTAAAACAACATTTGGAAAATGAATAATTTTCCAAAGCCCTCAAAAATAGTAAACAAAAGTGTTTGAAAAGGAGCTCCTGGAGTGAGTCCAGTAGAGGGCTGCAATGATGATAGATTGAGAGAGCTCAGCTTGTTAAGCCTTTAGAAAACTGAGAGGGTGTGTTATCAATGTCTATAAGTATCTGAGTGGAGTGTGAAAAAAACAGATGGAGCCAACCTCTTCTCGGTGCTGCCAAGAAATAGGACAGGAGGTAACAGGTAAAAACTGATGCACATGAAGTTCCTCCTGAATATGAGCATGAACATCTTTATTGTGAGAGTGGATGTGCAGTGAACAGATTCCCAGAGAGGCTGTGGAGTCTCCCTAATGGAAGATATTCACGACCTATTTGGCCACAATCCTGTGCCATGTGCTCTAGGACAACTCTGCTTGAGACGGGAGGTCGAACCAGATGCCCCACTGTGGTCCCTTCCAGTCTGACTCATTCTGTGAAAATCTCCTGATCACCTTTCACTTTGGGTTTTGCATTGTGCCTTCAGAATAACCAGGAAGAACTTTATGAACTCTTAGACATTTTCCTCCTTCTGTACCTTCAGTGTAGATATTTTCTTCCAAGTTTTTCATCTGAACAATTTTCATACTCAGTAGTAACAAAGAAGAACATCTAAAATGTGATCCACCTCATGTCTTAAATAGGTGTGTTGAATTGTACCTGGAAAATGCCTACTGTTTATTAACATAAATTTAATTTAAAAAAGAAAGTCTGAAAATGTTCAGACCACCGATTCAGGATGGAGGTTTTTCTGTGAGAAGCATTTGGCCATCTGCGCTGAATAGGGGGCTTTGAGCCTGGTGTGTGGGTCTGTACACTGCTTTTAGAGCCTCATAAAATCCTCCGTGGTCACCCAAATCTGTGCATAGTTGAGTCTTTTCTGCTAGGTTGATCCCCCACTTGTTCTGGATGAATCCCTTTGAGAATGCATGCAGAATCAGTCTTGAGGAGAAAAGACAATGCAGAAAGAACCGTGCCTCACCAACACCACCTATGGAGACCTTCTGCTGTGCCTTTTGCAAGCGGACTTCCCAATCTCGCATCGGCCTCTTTAGCCATCAGCGTGCTTGCAGCAAGCGTGGGTAGAGCCCTTCCAAATCTTTGTTCGCGAAGCCCAGCCATGATGAATTTAAGAAAACCCAATCAACCAACCAAAAAAAAAAAACCCAAAAAACAAAAACAGTAAAAAACCCCAAAACAACAACAACATCAAAAAACCCCCCACCCACAAAGCCTACAAGCATTTTTGCATTGCAGGCAGTTACAATGATGAGAGATGACTTAAGTAGTGTATGTGTGCTGTGGACATGTGCAGGGAACAATGGTCATAAATACAGCATCTTTACTGGCAGCCAGAGGCAGTTTGCATGTAGTGTCTTAATTTGAAGTCTTGACAGTTTGTAAGTGTAGAGAGATGCTTCTATTTTATTATTTTAGCCTAAACAGGTGTATTAAATAGTCTCTGAGCACTAAATTTTCTGGTGTATGCATATACTAACTGCATTCTTGGATTCTCAGAGGAGCTCCTATTTGAGCAAACTTAGTCTCTATAACCCCAAATACCCAGTGGACAGATTGGTGAGGTGCCAGGGAACAGTATATTAAAAACAGTAAGAAAAACTTTTCACATAGAATGTTAGAGTGGAAACATCTACAGCTGAATTAATCATTTTAGGTGGTCTTTAGATGTGATGGAAAGAAATAGGTGCTTTTAGGCTGCTTCTTATGCTAAAGTATATGTTTAAAATAGGTTAATTGAATCTTAGCCCAGAAGACACATTTCTTTCCTCTTTAAACTATAAAGAATATCTAATGTGACCACTGAGAAGTGAGAACATACATTGTAAGTGGCTGAAGCTATTGAAGAGGAATCCTGTTACTCTTGACTACTAATCTTTTCCCAAATATTTTCTGCATTTTCTGTAGTGAATAGACAAATAACATCTTGCTAGGCTGTGCCCTCAGATAAGATTTTCCACTTTATGCCTCCATCTGTGAGCCTTTTTTCAAAGGCTAGGTTTAGAATCCAACTCTATGAACTTGCTTTATTATAAAATTAGTCTAATTTATAATTTAGAAAATTTAAAACTAGCACAGTCTTCAGGAGGATAAAAAAAAAAAAAATACTCTTCATTGATTTTGTAAAGAAGGAAAGAGTAGGTAAACCAAACTGCAGTAAACAAAGAATCAATTATAACCAGAGCATTAAAAATTATCCTACTTAAAAAGTTGAAAATAAATTAAGTGATGCCCACAGAACATTAGGGATATAAAAACCCCTTTAGAATATTATGAATATAGCATAAAAAAAAAAAGTCTCTTCAAGAAAGCAAAGAATGTCAAAACTTAGAGTTGTCCTTCTAAATACTTTTTATAACTATGTAAACATAGCAAAATTAGCAGCCATAACAGTAACTAGTGATATTAATAATGTAAAAGCACAGTACTATAGAAAGTTACAGTACAATAAGTTAGAACATGAGGATGGACTATTCTTTCATGTTCAGTAGATACATGAATCACCTGAATTAGTATCCTGTTTCTAATGTTGACCATAAATGGATGCAAGGAAAGAGGAACAGTAGGGCAAATACCTCTCCTAAGAATATGTCTCCTAGGAACATTCCAGACTTTATCTAATTTCGCCTCAGGCGATTTCTGCAGATATACTACCTACTTAGTAGGTTAGTAAAATTTTATTATTTCTGAACCTGGTTTTTATTACCTCCATCTGACAGCCTGTAGTTCTATATTCTGTCTCTTGAGAAGGCTTCTGGTTTCTCTGATATAGCCGGGTTAGCAAAACTGTTACAGCAAGAAGGAATACATATTTTAAAAATCTAACCATAATTATTTTGCAGCTGATGATCTGAAAAGGCTGCCCAATATAACTAATGTGAGGGCAGTGAGCAGGATTTTGAAGCAGGTAGGGGCAAAAATATTTGGTGATGTAGGTTTGGGAGGAGGGGTTGCAATCCTTGCAAACTCCCATGTGTCATACTTGGTGCCTGTAGATTTACCTCAAGGACTGTGTATATTTTATTCAGTAAGATGGCAGTTATGTAAGGAAAAAAGCATTTAAAAACCAACATTTTATGCCTGCACAAAGTACATCTTGCAGGCAAAGAATAAATAAAGATATAACATCTGATAGATTTCAATAATATCTCCATATGTATCTTAACAAACTAAATTCTGTGGCCCTCCCAGAAAACTACTGATGTTTTGAGGTTCTGCAGCATTTTCAGACTTTACTTTGATAGATTGCTGCCTGAGGGAGTGTGAGAAGATAATTAGCCAGATAAAAGTATGATCTGAAAGAAAAAATGCAAAAGAAGAAAGCTGACAGTAAGTCTTAATTAAAAGCTAAAATCCAAGAAAGGATTTAGGTTCAAACTGTTTCTTTATGGCAACTGAGGCCACCATTTAGTCAATGTTCTCTCTCTGAAAATTAGATTTTTTTCCTATTTTTGATGTCTGTGTTTCCACTAAAGGCATGGGCTACACTCTATGGAATGTAGTGGCCAGTGTTCAGTTTATTCTTGGTTTCATATAAATACTGCTCTTTAAACTAGAAATTGACCTTTGCTGATCACACCTGAAGGGTTGCAAATCACACAGTCTAGTCTGATGTCTGATAAACAAGCTATACATGAAAGATCTTGAAAACACTGTAAGAAAGTACCATCTTGTGCTCCACATTCAGAAGTTATGATCTTATTCTTCCCAAATTCCCACAGCAGAGCAATGTGAACACAGAGGTCTGGATTTGCCTGAACATGAGATTGTAAGTACCAGCTAGCCTTTGTCTGTTTAGAGGATCTGCCATAAATGAGATCTGAGGAAGAGTGAAACTAATTAAAAAAAATGTGATTTCCAGCTTGGAGAAGACAACTGTGCCTATGAGAAGATATTTTTGGGATGAACATTAGGAAAAAAATAAGCTGGCACTTAAAATGAAATCTACTGTATCAGGGAACAGTTTTATTAAGCAACGTCATTATCGTCTCTGGACAGTGAGGCAAGAGTGTGTTAGAGATTTCCTTTGTGAATCTAGTTGTATTATATAGGAGGGCATAATCTATTATGATTCCTTAATTCCTTGATCCTCTGGACTTTAGATTTGATAAGGAAAATCACTATTCCTTATCTAAAAGCTAATTTGGCAATATTCAGCAATGCTCTGAGTTGGGTATAATTAATACACTTGAACTACAAATTTTATTTCATGTAGTAATCTTTATACTACAATGCATTCCTTGGAAATGTTTAAAAAAAAATCCAGAGATGAATATTTCTGAAATTATTAGCAGTAATTTTATTCATTGCGTATATGTCCAAAGGTTATGAGTTGCATTTTAATGCTGAATGAAGAATTTTTCACTGGCATATTTTGTAGCACTTATGAACTTTACAGTGACAATTTAAACTTTATCATTGCTCTAAAAAGATTTGAATATATGTAGTTATTTTAAGCTCTCTTTCCTCCTTTCAAGTTACTTAACAGACCAAGTTACTTAATAGCAAAATTATATAAAGTGAGAGGTAAGAAAAACACTCTTAAAATTAGAGTTTGACAAGAAGAAAAGGTAGTGGAAGGAAATAATAAAAGAAATAAGATACATGTTTTCATACTAGTAAAAACATGTTAAATTGCAACAACAGATTTTTTTTTAAAAACTGAAAAAACTTGCCCCATATGTGATGCAGATAGTAAGACTATATTATATAAAATGTGTGAACAATGGTTGAAGATCAGGTTTTCCTGGTCACAGAGAGTATCTCGTCTTTGGAGGATTTAACACCTCGATAGAACTACAATGTAAATAACTAATTTTCAATATATTCCAGGTTGAAAGACTATCACAGTTATGTAACTGCCTGCAGGTCTGAGAGTAGCTCTCCATCCCTCTTTTCACTTGAGGCTGGTGCTCAGGTCAGACTGTATTAGCTTCTGAGCACTGTATAGCTTCAAGTGCATTTCATTTTATCATTTGAGCTTACCAGGCTGCTTGAAACACATTTTAGAAACCTCTGATAAACTACAGAGACCATTTTATGAAGGATGGGAAAGTTAATTGTGTAGTTTAAATGCAATTTTTAGGTAGACAAAAATAAACTTGAAACTTGGCAATATATTTCTGTGCAGTTGTTCATTTGGCATATGGAACTTTGTACATACTAAAATTAACAAAAGGTGTCTGTGAGCAGACTGGACTTCCAGAGTTTTTTCCTACCTCTGTTTCCTTCTTTGCACAAATACATGATGCAAAAACTTGAGAAGAATGATGGTGAAATTCAAAAGATTTGAGCAGAACCTAGGAGGGCTGTTGATATGCCTCTCTACAGTGGACAATGTATTGGACAGATAATACATCCAGGCGTGGTGAATTTGTGCACACACACCATCTTAATTTGCTTGAAAAAGTTCCACAGTCTTGTCCAAATCAAATTAAATTTTTTGTAATTCATAGTCTATACAAATAAAAATCTTTTTCTAATAAAACTCAAAGAAGAATCATATCTGCATCCTTTGATTAAAAAAACCCCAACATTTTAATGCTTTTCTGAAAAATAGAGACTATGATGCTCTGTACATTACAGTTTTCTGGGGTATTTTCTCTTATTTAAACACCTTATATTTGTAATTTTCTTACATCCAAACTAAGACAGTGTAAAAACAAAGTAATAGTGAAAGCTAGCTGTAAGTATTTGAATTATAAATTATAAAAAACAACAAACAAACTAAAAAAACAAGACAGGAAAAAATTTGCATTCTGCATTGTCATAATTCACTTTTAACATGAAATATATTATTTTATTAAATTATTTTTCAATCATTAGAATCATGATTATTATAAAGCATGTCAAACCTTGAGTTTAGTCATTTTATTTTTTAGAGTGCAGATGCTTANNNTATGCACTTCAAAGAAGACTTAACCATAACATTAATTTCCTATTTAATGGATCTTATTAACAGTAAGAGTCTATTATGAAAAAAAATGGGCAAAATGTTCTTGAAAAAATTTTCTGAGGATGGTATGGTGTGTTTTAAATCACACTATCATCTTTATTGGGCAGCAGTACAATAGCAGTCCAAAACAAAGTAGACAATTGATCTCCAGCAATGATATGTAACACTAGTTATCCATCAAGACTTCCACTGACAGACTCCTCTTGTGATTTCGCTGTTGAAATTCTGTGCTCCATCTTCTTTGAAGTTAGATTATTTCACTATATCAATATCCCTGCTCCACATCAAAACTTCAGGCTGTCATTTGTCAAAGCTTTCCAATACTGGCAAAACAAGAACTAGTTGATAGCATAATTTTATCTCAGTGGAAGTTCCTTTGGACTGCTACTTCATGCTTCAAAAATGCCTGCTATAAATATGAATATTATTCCTATTTTTTTTTCAATACAAATCTATAACTTTGCTCAACTCTCTTAGAAGTTTCGAGGAGACTGAACAGAAAGAATGATGCAACAGAATCTGACACAAATATTCAGAAGAGAGCTTACAAGGTGAAAAAACCTGTGGCCTCTATTGCACATTGGAACCTTTTATAAAAGCAAAATAAAAAGGAAAAAAGTTCAGCATGTCCCAAGTGCTTCCCAGCTCTGATGGATGCTAGTAGCCCATAACATTGAAGACACTTGAGAAGACTTATAGTGCATACTTAATTCACCATTAACAAGAAGAAATCGATCAGAGCTGCCATCAAATAATAATACATAGGTTTGAAAATAGATTTGCTAGCACTCTACATCTCTTGCGATCCCTTTGTACTCCCAGAGTAGTTTGTGACAAACTTTTCCATATATGTCTACACTCCAAAAAAGACCCTTTTTCAACTAATTTTAGCTTTCAGCATCCACAGTTCCCACAGCAAATCTAACTCCATCTTGAATCAAGAATTGAAGTCTATTGTCTGTTTTGAGGCAGTGTATCTGCTGGTTAGTATCATTCTTAGTATCATCTGGTTCACTCTGTTTCTAGTGCTAGGGAAGTGAACCATAATTCTCTGTTCAACTTTCCCTGTGGCATTGTGCAGATCTCATGGGTTGGGCCTGGTTTTAAAAAACAGGGGAGTAGTTTAAGGGTAACTGAGGTAAATTATCCGGGAGAAATTTGGAAGAGACCATGAGACAGCCTCCTAGAGAGAACAGAGGTTACCCTATAGCCTGGCCCTGGGACCACACCTTGTACCCTCTTATTGACCCACCTGGCCACGTTGTCAACCCTGAAGGACAGAGGAATAATGTCTCTCATGAACACTGAACTTACCACTGACCAAGTGTTTTTATATCTGACCATTGTAGTCTTCACACTGTCATTTTAGTCCAAAACTGTTACAGGGACACAGGATTTCAGGGTGTCTTTTTTATCCCACTTCAGTCATCTGTTTTTAATGCTGAACTGTCCTGGTCTGTTGCTGTTACAAATATGAAACCATTATGGTCCTTAGGCTATCCTTTATGACCTCCTTTATACCTCTTCCATCACTATCCTATTCTGAGAAACACTCATGAGTGCATCATGAAGGTACACAATGGTTTGATTTTCATTCTTTTACTAATAATTATACATTTTTGCTATTTCTTTTTTGATTTGAGTCAATGATTCACAAAATTGCCTGTCACAACCATACAGTGAGCTTACTTCCAACAAGCTCATAGACTAACATTTATGAGACAGTAGGTTTTTGCTTTACATCTATTTATGCATCTATTTATTTATGTTTTATTTATTTATGTATTGTTAATACCAGTTTTTGTTTGGTTGGCTATTTTGATTTCTTCACTCTTAAATGAATTTTCTCCTTTAATGCTAACTGTTCACTCATACACAGTCTATAATCTGCATATAGCCTGTAATCTTGCACTGTCAGTATACAGATCTTGAAGTTTTTCAATAATTTCTGAAAATTATTAAGCACAGGTAATAGGTAAATCAAATGAGGTTTTCAAAATTTCTAATCTTAGTCATATGCATTATATCCCCTTCCTTGTTTTCTTACCCATAACTGAATTTATTTCCACCTGAGAGCTGGAAATGGACACAAAAATCTTGGGTTACAATATATAGCTCTGATTTTAGTATTAAAATGATTGTAGTAGTTAATAATTATTTAACGCAATTACCTCTGAACTATTAAAATAATGTATACCAAACAACTATATGAAATACAAATAATAAACTCACAATTGAAAAGCCTAAGTATGCATTAAATTCTAGGTTGCATTCTGGAAATCTTTCTTCACATACTAAAATGCAGAATCACAAGGATATGTCATCATGCCTTGAAATATATAGTGATAGTTGAAAGGTTTAGTTTTGTGGCTACTGTCACTACACAATTGTAAGTAGATTTGGGAACTCAACACAAACTAGAAAACATTCTTCTTCACATAATGAATAGTCACTAATGGTCTGATGCTCTGGACAATTAGTTTCATTAATATGGTAGAACAGTCAAGACCATTCTTAAAAGCCATATTGATGAGGCAGTAATGTAAGCAAGAGATGTTCTTTTGGCTAATGAAGAAAATTCATTAATATCTGGAGCAACCAAAAGAGTAGAGGCTGGTAAGATTTAGTAATCTAATTATTACAGTTTTGGAAGGGATTAAAAATGAAGGAGAATAAAATTATCCAATTATTTGGAACTTTTTATTTGTGGCTGGGTTGTAGGTTGGCAATGTAATTTAGTCAATGGTGACTTCAATTTGATTTCTATTCATGCAGTAAATAAGTGTTTTTAAAGCATGCCTTCTTTACTTAAAATTAGCATTACTACACCCTATAAATGTTATTCAAAATCTCCCCTATTTATTTCATAGAAAATTCCTGTTCATAGATTATGCTTAAATTAGAAAAATTCCTTGTTTCAAATAACTTTAATTAATTGCATATGTATTACATCCTTTATCAAATGCATTGTAACATTGTTACTAAAAATGTATTTGTAGAACTCAATAGGAACAAGTGGTGCCTTAAGAATAAAACTGGAAGTAATGTTCCTACTTAGAGAAGCACGCAGTTTAAATTAGACAGAAAACACAATGAGAAATAGCAGCAGGCCATGGAGGGAATAAAGAAACAAAGTGGAAGGAAGCAAACTGAATGAAGAAAATTACCTTGGGAGTTTTTTAAGAAGATAAAATTAGTTCTTAATTTTTTCTTCATTTTAACATTTTTTTCCTGCCTTCTTCTGTTATTGTTTCAGTCTTTGTAAACATGTAACTTCAGGACAAAAAGGTCTCATGACATCACTGGAACATTCCCCCTCTGTCCCTCTGCATCCCATTAATCTAATCTATCACAGTGGTTTCTTCTGAATATTTAGTATAATGGAGGTAAAGTTCCAGAATTCCTAAAAAGAATAAATATTACATAGATATGGACTTGAGAAATATGCTATAAGGTACAAGAAGATGGCAAAACTTCTGTCTTTCAGTGGAAATGTATGCATGCATCTGTATATATACACTATGTGATACTGTTAGATGTTAAACGGCTTCAGTCATTTTCATTATGCCTTGTTTTTCAAGAGGGCTGCATAATTAGGATGTTGTTGGATAAAAGAATATTTTTAACAGAGGTATGTATCACAAGGAGAAAGGTGGAAAATAAACCAATTCTAGAAATAATAATAAAACAACTCTGGCATCAGTATTCACTTTATCTTCCTTAGGTGTAAATCTTTAAAATGTTAGAATAAACAAACAAGCCAACAAACCTCTTCAGTAACTAATGATTTCATTCTTCATATACTGTGTTGTTCAACTTATAATTCCATAAAATATGAAATTTCTTCTAGTATGAAAAAAATATTTCTCTATTATATTAGATCTATTTTCAATTATGGTTCTATAATTTTCTATATTTAATCAATATTTTTTTCCTAAGTGACATTTTTAGTTTTCTTTTTTAAATATAGGGAAAAAAAATAAGGAAATATTTTTCATTATTCCTCTTCCACTGTGTTGTGGTATCCTCAGTGGAATCAACTCAGTGTAACATGAGGTACCTAAATAAAGTGGGAAAAAAAGAAGTTTTGATTATCTGAAAATCAAGACATATATTGAGCATTCAAGACCATTAACCATCCAAAGGTTTTTTGTTTATATGTCTGGAGATTCCTTACTTTAAGCAAAAGCATAGGAAATGCCATCAACATAAAAAAAAAAAAAAAGATTTTTTAATAGGAACGAGACAAATATATTATGATTGAAAATTAATTGCTTCTTCAAATAAATTTAGATTATCATTATAATAATATCTTAATAAATACTCATATTCTGTACATAAATTTATCAAGCCATAAATAAAATTATAGGAAAAAAGAAACTGATAGTAAGTGGTTCACTGAGGTACTTCTAAAGATAATTAGAGAAAGCAAGAAGATGGTTCCTATTGTTTTCTACATAATTATATACAATTATTTATAATTTAACGCTTTAAAGTTTTGAAACTCTTCTTTTTGTCCTGACTCCTCAAAAGAAAGAAGCTGTGCCATCTTTTCTTGCACACTGTCCCAAACTGAGGTTGACAACATTAGATGGGCATTGGCTGAAAGAGAAAAAAATAAGCATTTGTGTGTGAGAAAATGTAGCAACTTGTCAAATATTGAGTAATTTCAGTGGTGAAGCTACTAAGCTAACCCCTTGTCTGGTCTGTCTGGTCCTTCTTACAGGTGACTAGTCCGGAATGGGCTGGTGCACCGTGTCCAGTTCTTTGGTGATGCAGCATCTCTAACAACTTTGTTTTATGAGACTGAAATCAGAACACAATTTAATCTGAAACCTCGAAAACAGTGAAAAATGTGATACATAAGGGAAATTATAGGGATAAAAGTGAAAAAAATATAGGAAACTTTGAAATAAATATTACTTAAATATAACTAAATACTTCAGTATCAATAACAAAAGAATAATAATATATTTTTAATATATTAATTTGGTGAAGTTCTTTATCCCTTTTCTAAACATAAAGTTTTAAATCAGTCATGATCTGTGAAGAAATAATATTTTCCAGCAGTTTCATATATATCTCCTCAAAAAAAAAAAACCCTAAAAAAACCAGACAATAAAACAGCCTTAAGTATAATCTTTATTTATATTAGTGAAATACTGTTAAATTTTAGTAATGACAAATAATGCAGTACAAGTACAGAAATATTTTCTGATAGGGAGAAGTGTCTTCTTGTCAGTTGTGACAGACTGGGAACACCTCCATGGAAAAGTGTGTATAAAATGTTGGATGTGATCTCTTTTCAAGTTAAGGTTGTTGAACCTACTCAACAGGAACTCAGGGAAACCCTCTATACCTTTTGCTCCTGAAGATGAACTGTGACATGCACAGTGACTTGGAGATCACACTGGAGCACTACAGGTCAAGATGCTTCCCCACCCTGCCGTCACAGAAACACAGATACTTCTACACTATTTTCATTATCAGCAATACTGAGTGCCTCGCAGCAGTGCCAGAGTCAGAGGGTATGGATAAGTTTTTCTTTGAATGAAAAGATTTAATACAGACTATCCTCTGTTGTGAAATTTTTACCACAATAAAACCAGTTATTTGTACTCCAAGTGCAAATTAATGCACATACTACCAGTTCCAAGAGTCATGAACTGTAATAAAACAGGAGGCAAAGCCACATTTCCAGTGTCACATTAAAAAAAAAAAAAAAAAAGGGAAAAAGGAAAGCAAAAAAGAGGGCAGAAATGCAAAGATTCCTGGTCCTACCCCTACTTGTATTAATATATTTTTATTAGCTATAAGCATCCTCAGAATGTCAAAGCCTTTTAACACTCAACACAATCTGTCTGTATCCCACCTAAAGAGTCTCTTCGCAGAGACAGATTCTGTGGTAGAACAGGAATTTTTATACTCCTATGAGAATCACACTTAAATAGCGAGAGGGCCTTTTCCACCAGGTCCTCTTAAAAGTTGTATCACTGCCAGCACCAGAATCATGCTGAAGGGAACTCTAGCAGTTCCCGACATGATTTTTATTAATACAAGGATGTGACAATTATTGTCAGTCTCACGTTGCCGGTGATAATGTTTAGCTGCATGTTTGTATTTAATTGATAACAAAACCCCAAAAGAAAGCAGCACAAAACATACTCTACAGACAGCACAACAACCTAAGCCTCAGTACTGATTCCATCACCATCCTTGGCTCATACCACATACTTAACCAACAACTGAAAAACTACTAACCAGAAGCACCACAACCTAACCCAGAGATCTATACTCTCTCAGTAACACAATGCAGCAAAAAGAATATAGCTGCCTCCCACTAACAAACATACTAACAGGAATTACACACCTTAAAGGAGCAGCACAACCAGTATAAAGTAAGATATATACCCGGTGGGTTACGAGGTGCAAGGCAAGGTATATTTAAAGGGGAAAAAGTATGAGGCATGAGATATAGTAGAGTGTTTATGATATAAAGATGTTAGCCAGGTACATTTGTAAAATATGGGGTAAAAGTGAAAAGTATAAGGCATAAGACATAAAGTAATAGGCCTAGCCTAATGTATAAGAGTATAAAACAAGGCATAAAGTATAGGAAAAAGAAAACAGACTAAATTTCTGCTCACCCCTTCATTGTCCAAAGACATGGGAGGGAAGAAGAGCAGTGGTTACCCCCGCAGAGCTTGGTGGTCCTTTCCCCCCAATTTTGCTCAAGTCCAATATCTTTTTACACCTTTTTCACTCTGGCAGTTTGAGTGACTATAACGTCAAATGACTATTTTTGGGATGATAGAAAAAAACATAGACTTGAAGAATTTCTCCAGGATATGCATAGAAAGGCCATGCTATCTCCATAACATTCCATCCTTCGGTAATCCTGTCATCAGCCCTTTCCGGAGCACTGGGACCCTTTGTCTCTTCTTGTGTAACCCATCATGGGCTGACAACGGTGTCTGGGGGCACCCCTCCAGGGGCTGAGGTGTCTTCTGTAGGTTAGCAGGCCTATCACCCCACATCCTGTAAGAACATGCCAATAAGAAATTTGTAGGAAAATTCTTTGCACAGAAGCTTGTCCTCTCTTAATGCTGGGTTAAGAGTTACCTTTATCTGTGCATGGTAAGTATGTTTTTTATTAAGGATTTGATGTTTTGGCTATTCAAAGGCTCCAAGGTTGATTTTAGACATGAGTTTACAGAATCACAGATTATTCTGTGTTGGAAAGAACCCACAAGGATCATCGAGTACAGCTCTTACATGAATGACCTATATACAGGGGATGAACCCACAGCCTTGGTGTGGGTAGTAGTAGCGCCATTCTCTAACTGAGTTAGTTGCAGGGTTTTTAGAGACAGTGGGCAATATTGTTTTAAATTGCCATTATTGTCTATTTCCTTACATTATTTTTCAGACTTGAAAATAATCTTTCTGGGAATCCAAAGAATCAATTATGTTGCACTTGCTTAGTCTTCAAGATTTAATATTTAACTGGATAAGCATAGACTAATCATGTTACACTGGTTTTATTTAAAAATTAAGTGAATTTCCTGATTCCAAGTTCTCTAACAAGGAAACTATACACTAGGATTACTCAAGATCATAAAGTAATGTCAGTAAGACAGAGAAGTTCAAATTGCTAGAACAATCAGGGTAATACTTTATTTCCACTTTCAAAATATGTTTTTGTTTTAAAATATCTTATTCCATTTACAGGAGTCATATTTGTAGGGGATGGTACTAGACTGTCATACAAACTATTAAATTACTGTAGCATGTAGATCTGTTTCATGTACAAGAAAGCTAAAAATAGGTCTTAAGCAATAAGATGTGAGAAATAGGGTATCCCTTTTAAAAACTTGGAAAATTCTGGATTACAGTCCTACAGTCCTATTGGTCTTCTCCAA
>VWZG01005226.1:123305-176430 GCA_013396735.1 Grallaria varia
CCGAAACATCACTCAAATTAAAAAAAAAAAAAAAAAAAGCTCAGTGGTTTTTAAAGTTACTTTTTTAAAGGTCTATTGTATTAGGAAGGACCAAATTTTCAGGTTACCTCATGTTCCTATAGTCTCTCCACATGCAAATTATTATTATTCCATTCATGTAATTTAATTTAAGGTCTGATTATCATATTTTTTCAGTTTTTGTCATTTTTATTGCCAGAACCGCAAAATAGAAGAGGAAAGTCTTTCCCTCAATTAGATCTTTATTTTATAGCTACCATTCCTGCTCATCCCACATATAATTAATGAAAGCAACTTGATAATAAAATCCAGTAATACTTTATGGTTCTCCTTTGTATTATTTTATCTGCTGCATACCAGTCGTATTTGTCTCTTTCACATAGTCCATAATTCTAACTGATTAGTCAGTGCACAATACTGCCAGCTGTGTAATATTTTATATTAATCTCTACCCAACCTGCTAGAGTAATTTATAATTCAACTCCTAGCATCTGGACAGAATCTCACTTCCTGTATTTAGTCCTTATATCTATGTTATTATCTACTTTATAATACATCTTATGTAAATGAGATATCCTGATTTCATAAATAAGACTTTTTTTCATCACCACATTTTGACAAAATACTTCTAGGTTACCCCGTTCAGTGATTTTTTTTTCCCCAAAAAATATTCTAATCTATGCATTTTATGTTCTTGAACAATTTGCTATCACCATCTGTTTGTGGTCCAAAGTATCCTCAGCTTCTCTGAGTCCTTTTCTTCAGTCCTCTCCGTCACTTCTTTCCAGACTTCCAGTTCAAATTCCTATGACTAATCTTTTTCAGGTTATTCCTGCAGTAGAATACTGTAAAAAGAGAGAAACTTAGATGCTGATCATATTAGTTCAGTGAACTTTTATTTTTAAGAGATTTATTACTCTCTCCACTGATTGACTTATTTTCTTAACACCTTTAGCTTTTCTCTTTGTTTTCATCCCAAGCCTTTTAATTTTGAAAAATACTTGCATAATTATACAAAATGTTTGTAATTACTTCTAGCTCTATTGTTTCATATCCAACTTAAATAAGGGATGAATTTCATCCTTATTTCAACCATTATGTTCAGCCTTATGCCTGTAAAAGTCATTAAGTAGCCTCTCCTTTTAGTTGTCAGTCAGTTAGTCATATACATATTTATAGATCTAAACACTGGGCGTACTAGAAGCCTGATATAACAGTAAAAAAATATAATAAAGGGTCATCTGTGGAATCATAATTCTTATTTAGAATTTGAATCATAATTGTACTATTGTATTATTAATTTTTTACCATGAGTTATATGCATTCACCTAATCTCTTTGATCAAATACTCTGATGTGGCACACCATTCATATGACAAACCTATTTGTAGTAGTTTAAATTTTAGGCTTTGGTGAGGTTTGTTGTTCTTTAGGCCTTCCTTAACAACTGGGGTCAAAAACTAAGGAAGTATTCCATCCTATTCCCTCACGTAATCAGGTGTATAAAAGATAGGTGACGGGGAGGAGGTTCTCTCTCTTGGGCTTCCGCTTTCCTCCCGGTTAGCAGCTGTGTGACAGAAGCTCTCAGTGTTTAGGCCTCGCTTATCTCTGTGGGCTGGAGGCCTGGACCGAGGGCTCTGTCCCAGTCGTGTCAGAGGGAAGGGATTTGCTGTTCGCAAGGGACGTGGTGAGAGTTCATTGTATTAGCTATTTTGTTAAGCTGTTCCCTGAGTTTCGATTGTGTATATCTGTTGTGTTTTACCCCTTTTGTCCCTTTTCCCCTTCCCTTTCCCCTTTTCCCCTTGGGGTTGGTTGGGGGTTCCCTGGGGTCCCTACTCATATGTACATAGTGTTTCATTGTATATAATTCTATATCTATATATATAAATATATTTGCTGCAATTTTCCCCCTGCTACCTTTTTTCTCTTTCTCCGTTTTTTTTCGGTGGCTGTGGGGGGAGGCTGTCCCGGGTTGCTGAGGGTTTGGCCGGGAGCCAACCCAAACTTACACATAGTTTTTAAATTTGGCGCCCAAAAACGTGAGGCTTTGTTTTGGTACAGTGTCTGGGAAAGTGGCCAGAAGTTGGTTGTTTTGTAAATATCGGCCATTGTTTAAGAACATTACCGGGAGAGCAGCCAAAGTAGAGGTTGTTGATATAAACACCTGTGTTGTTTGGGAACACAGAGGAGAGAATATAAATAATGTCCATTTTAACAAATCTTTTTCTGATTTTAACCCTTTTTGTGCCTGGTGTAGGTCATAGTTGGTTCTCTGAGACGAAGACCAAGGGGAGAGAAAGCCCAGGTGCTTCCTTCCCTTGGACTAAATACCTGCCTTTCCCTATGGTTGATATCAAAGATCTGGTAATACAAACGCTCGGGGCTGCAATTGGTGTCAATTCCTTATTAGATATTGGGCTAACAATTATTTTAGTAGTAAAGGCCATAAATGTGATATTCAAAATTGGGAAGACAATATCATATTGGTTTCCTCGTGTAGCAAAGGCCATGAATGCAGTATTCAAAATTGGGAAGATAGTATCATATTGGTTTCCTTGGTCTAGGGAAAGGCAAACCTCTGAGGGTTTCACTGGAACTTTGGGACCTATTCCGGAATACCCAGTCTCTGGGTGGCAAGGAGAATGGGAAAGTTTTGGTAAATTGGTGGGGCGAGTATCACCTCCCATTCATTGGAATTTTTTGCGAGAGGACCTGTTAAGTCCTCATCGGATGGCCTATGAGCTGATAGAGGGGTTTATTCACTATCAGGATCCAAATATGCAATTCTATGCTTTAGTTTGGGGCCTGGCTAGTGCCTATCGAGCAGCAGTAGAATACTTTCGAAAGGATCACGCTGATGCAGCAACTCAAACAGCCTCCATCTTCAAACTACCCGTCACCAAGATTCCGACTGTGTCGTTAGGGACCCAAACTGAGCCAGCAAAGATTCAGACTGTCTCAACAGGGACTCAAACTACTCCACCAGTAACCCAATCTACGGAACCTGAAGATGAGGACATGACTGAAATACGGACCCAGACTACAGACCCTGAAATTCTTATTGCCCCTATAACCAAAAAGAAGGTATTGATAAGGGAGCCTGAACACTATTCTACCACAAATGTACTGTACAAGAATGTTCTTGAATTTTTATTTGTATCCTTTCCCTTTTCTGCATTCACCCTTTTTTTCCTCCAGTTATTTTTTTTCAGCATTCTATAACAGAAATATTATCTTCATCAGATAGTTATTCTCTTACCCTACCTCAAGAAAATGTATGTTTAGTTTTACTTGCTTGTTTCATTATACTCCTGACTAGCGTGAAATCACAGCTATATCTCCTATGTAGTCATCTTTTTTCTTTTCCATAAGCACAGTTGTCTCATCCTGTATGCTCTTGTTTTAGCAGAATATATGTATAACTATACATATACTACACATGCTTGAACATATATATACACAGCAGTAAGGGAATTAGAGATCACTGCAATGGGAGAGTTCAACAGGCTAACAAGTCAAGTCAATTTTAAATTTTAAAACAAGATTAGGCTGACATTTTACAACAGCACCTTTTGTGCAAATGACCATTTTTTAATGCATTATGACCACTTATTGCTATGTGTACAAAACTGTTTGTCCATAACCTCATACCATCATAACCTCATTAGCTGTGAGTAGGCAGTACCACGGAACTGGTGATTTGCAGTAGCCTTTATGGCTAGAGTCCATAATCACCAAGGGCAATGTGATCAGAGCAGAGATTTCTTTCATGAAAAAAATCAGACCTTCAGTGAGATTGTCTTTTTTTTTCTCTGCAGTTTCTTGCTTATTTGCGGTATTTTTTGTTCCATACCTTCTGTTTGTTTTTCCCAGTCCTCCTTCTGTTTCAGGCACAGCATCCTGCCGAATAGAAGTCTATCATATTTATCTTGGGTTTTGTGCTTTATTCTTTAACTTGCAAATTCTATTGCTTGGGTTGCTATTTACATATTTTCCCATGGCTCCTAATTGAAACACAATTCTCTGTTTGCCAGATTGGTGATTACATTGAAAACATATCTATGTGAAATGACTATACACTGTGTCTCAAGAGTGTTACAAAATGCTTATATGGTGTTATTGATCACCCTATTTTATTATGCTTATATTCAAGCTCAAGACAAATTAATGTTATCTATATGCTCATTAGTGCAACTACAATTTTTAGGTGTCACAAGCCTTCACTTCAGCAGAGGTCTCAGCTTTCTTGTAAAAATATTCTGAAAAAATGAGTTTGGTAAGGTCTTTCATTATCATGTTTTAACCTTTTATCAGAATATTTTTGTCTTCTTTGTATGTATATATACATAGATATATGATCTGCAAGCCAGCTTCTTAGTCATACAACTTTATTTATTTTTGGTTCTTTTCAGTCAGGCAGACTAAAAGATTGCATGGTATTCTGTACTTGGCCATACACATTCACTTATTTTTACATGCATTCTATTTACTGGGTTTGTAGTTGTCGTGTATTGTTTGTTCTGAAACAGATGACAACAGTTTTAAAGGAAGCCATTAAAATTGCTACTATATTCATTATTGACGGAAAAGTTTGTCACAATTGTTACTCTTGGAAGAAGGAAGTATAAAATTTACATTTGAAGATTTTTGTCTCATTGCATTTTTGGCATTGTGTCTGACTATAATGAAATTAGTATTACAAACCCTTGTATCACAGCTTGCGCAGTTTCCCCCTGTCCAGGTGCTTATGGATAAACATGCAGATATTTTAGTTATGAGAATCATGAATACAGAACTTAAATAGACAAATGTACTTGTGACAGATGACTCTTAATTTTAGAGTTAGACACTTCAAAATTTAGGCGTAAAAGGAAAAGAATAAAACTTCACCTAATCAGCAGTTTCAATGCATGAAAAATCCTACCATCAACCAAGACAGGAAAGATAGAGGTGCATTTAATTGAAGACATGTATTTGTAGATAATACAGAGCTGGGAGAAGTGGCTGATACACCAGGTGAGTGTGATGCAATTCAGAGGGGCCTGAATAATCTGGAGCAATGTTAACAGAAGTCTTGTGAGGTTTATATGCCAAGGCTTGTACATGGGAAGAAATAATTCCATGCACCACCACAGTCTAGGGTTGATCTGATGGAAAATATCTTGGCAGAAAAGGCAGAGCTCTGACTGTAAGGTAGTAATTCACGCCTGCACCAAAGGCATGCAGTCTCCTGGGCTGCATTATGAAAAGCATTGGTGGCTGATCAAGGGAAATGGCCCTTCCCCTCTACTCAATACTGATGAGGCCATCTGGGTCCAGGTCCAGGCTTGTAGGACAGAGACATGGACATGCAATCGGTCCAAAGCAGGGCCATGAAGATAATCAAAGGCCTGGAAAATTTGCCCTGTGAGGAATAACTAAAGGGCTTGGGTCTTGCCTCTTCTGGAAACATGAAGGCTCAGAAGGGACCTCATCACAGTGTTCCTCTACTTAAAAGAAGCTTCAAAGATGATGGAGGCTGTTTCTTCACAATGAGCTACATGGAGATCTCCTCAAGCAGTAACAGAAATGTTTAGGATGAGTGTGCAACTTCAGTCTTTCTCTCTCATTTCTTTATTCTCTCCTCCACAAGGAGCCACAAGAAGACAAATGTCAACAGGTACAAGTTGCACCAGGAGAGGTTTCATCTCAACATAGGAAAGAAATGTTTTTCAGCAAATGAGATCAACTCCTGGAAAAACTTCCCCAGAGACATGGTAGAATTCCCACTGCTAGATTTTCAAGTTATGATTGGACAAGATGCTAGATAATCTCATCTAGGCTTCCTTGGTCATGAAAAGTTGGACCAGGTGATCTTTTGAGGTCCCCTCCAATCTGGGCTACTCTGATTCTGTGATACAAGAGCAAGTTTGGCAAATGACCAGAAAGATGATTACAGAATCACAGATTGGTTGCAGTCAGAAGGGGTCTCTGGACATCCAGTCCATCTCCCTTGCACTGTCAGCTTGAGCAGGTTGCCCAGGATGGTGTCCAGTCAGGTTTTGAATATCTCTGTAGACAGACTCCACAATCTCCCTGGGCAACATATTCCAGTGTTTGACCACCCTTGCAGTAAAGATGTGTTTTCTCTGATTAAGAGATTGAAGATAAGCAGAAGATTGAAGCATCTGTCATATGAGTAGAGGCTGAGAGCTGGGACTGTTCAACCTGAAGAAGAGAAGGCTTAGGAGGGGATCTTATCAATGTGTATAAATAACCAACAGAAGGATAATCCAAGAAGATAGAGCTAGACTCAGCTCAGCAGTGCTCAGATGCAGTGCATAAAGCAATAGGCACAAGTTGGAATACAGTATAAGAAATCTATCCATTCATTTCATATGACAGTTTTGTTATTTCTGCATTTGGAAAGATGTCTACCCTCTAATAAAATGCTGTACTCACACACTTGATAAATGTTTTTTACAGTTTTCTGTACATCTTGTGTTGCTCGTTAAACTCCTTCATTTAGAATCTGCTTGTTTGTTGGGTTTTTGTTCTTCTGCCAGGAGTTTGATTATAATTTGTGTTTATAATTGTGATGGATAATTCATTATTCTTGGTAAGTGGAGCAGTACCCATAATCCACAGTTTCTAGTTCTATATATTTGGAGCTGTCCATTCTATGAAGGGCAAAATTTTTAATACACAGACTAGACACTACATTTCAGCCATATAGGTTTGGGTTTACTGAAGAAGTTCCCTAGTAATTCTTCGGCAAGCACTTGAATATTTAAGATACATAGGTCAACTTGGGCAACCACTACCTTGTTTTGAGAAACAGAAAGTTTAATCCCATTAAAATTCAAGGAGGAGATATATACCTATCCTTATGAAACATATAATGTATAAATATTTATGCTCTTAAACAGTTATTATTCTTTACTGTAATACCTTGACATATAAGGTTGTTAAATAGTTAAAAAAATACTTGTTCATTAATATCATAAAACCTACATCTCCAAGGCACCAAAATCTTCATACATTTCACTGTAATGTGATGAGAAGTGTTAGGCAAACACAGGGTAAATTAAAATTGGAAATGGTTTCCTTTTTTCATTATGAAGCATTTTTATTTAAAGATTACTACAAGATTTCCTTACTAAAGATTTCTAAAGAAAGAAAAATTAAGCAGACAAAAAAGTCTGATAGGAAAAAAAAAATTGGTCATATCACAGAACAATATTGATTGATGTTCACCATAGAGCATAATCTTAGGGAGGCGGTGATCCTCCATCCTGGAGACGTGCCCTGCCCAGCACAGCTGCGTTCTCAGCAGCATGGCCTCAATGCTGGTGACTGCTGCCTGTTCAAGGACAGACACATTGGTCACATAATCAGACCAGTGGATGTTTAGGATAGTGCAGAGGCAGCGCTGATGGAAGTGTTCAAGGAGACGGAGGTGGCGATGATAGATGACCCATGATTCAGACCCATATAAAAGAGTGGAGAGCAAAATGGCTTTGTAGACACCAGTCTTGGTACATTTCTTCAGGTGTTTATTGTGCCAGACTCTTTTATAGAGTCTTCCAAAGGCACTGTATGCAAGAGAGGAGCCCCGAAGAGGAGATACAAGGACTCCCTGAAACAATACCTCAGCCTTGGCCATATTGACTACCATCAATGGTCCACTCTAGCCTCCAATTGGGAGGCATGGAGTCACACCATCCAAATGCTGCTGATTCCTTTGAGAATGCACACAGAATCAGTCTTGAGGAGAAAAGACAACGCAGAAAGAACCGTGCCTCACCAACACCGCCTATGGAGACTTTCTGCTGTGCCTTTTGCGACCGGACTTGCCTATCTCTCATTGGCCTTTTTAGCCATCAGTGCGCTTGCAGCAAGCGTGGGTAGTGCCCTTCCCAAAGCTTCGTTCACGAGGCCTAGCCATGATGATGATTGATTGAAATAAAAGTGAGTTTCACTGCTGTTGGTTTTTATTTCTGTTTCAATATTCTGTTGTAGTCTGAATCAGCTTAGTTTCAAGTCCAACAGAATATATTTCAGCCTTCTCTGAAGACTCACAAGGGAGTAGTTACAGAGTTATTCCTGAGGAAATGCAGATTTATTTATTTATTTTCTTATGTTTTAATTCCTGTGAGAATTGCATACAGCCTTGATCTCCCTGCCTTTTTGCCTTTTTTCCTATTGTCTTGCAGCTTAAGATATAACCAGAGGTCTCCATCTTTATTAATGTATCACTGTATAAAAAGGAAAGGAGGAAAAGAGGAATACTTGCATGCTTATTCATGTAACTCTCACAAAGAATTGGATGGAAAACTGATTCAGCTGAGTAAGTATTTGTAAACAAAGGATGGCATAGGCAAAACCAGAATAGTATAGTTTAATGTAGTAAAACCTGTAAATTCCTGCTACAAGGATTGGCCTGGGAACTGTTTCAAATAAGTAGCGTGCCTCATGTCTTAACCATTAGCAGCTGGAAAGCAGGTGTACAATCATCTGGAGTCCTTTAGCAACACTTCAGGTCCACACTGACTTTCATCAATTAGGGAAAAAAAAAAAAAAAGAAAAAGGACTGCTTCATGGAACAACTTTGTACACTGAAATTCTGTGAAATTTTATTAATGTTTAAATTTGAAATATTAATATGAGTGTCATTTCTTGACAAAAAAAATTTTATGATTAATTAAAAACCTATCAACATAGACTTGGAAGATAGGTGAGGTATCAAAGTGAACTGAAATTTTCAGTAAGTGAATTTCATCCTGGATACTCATTGACAGTAACAGGTATATAAGGACCCAAATCTTAATTCAACTGTCTAGTTGAATTAAAAGAGTACAGTAAAGGCACAAGTCCTAGAATCTGTAGGACAACCTAATCCTTCTGGATAAACAACTAGAACCTAGAACTGACAACACTGGCCATCATAAAAGGTGTTTCATATATGTGTGAATATATATATGACTGCATCATTTGTGAAACCTGTAGGTCACAAGTGGGCACCTTTATTTAGACATTGAAAAGTAGGAATCACAGTCTTGAGCTGAAACTTGCCCTGAGTACTGAACTATCAAGAACTTACTCTGCCAATTTAACAGGCAAATTTTTAATGCATACTTCAAATACTGTCATACAGGTTTTATGAGTTTAAAATTTTATATCACTTCTCATAATAAAATACATTATTATTTGTTTTATCCATTTCACTGCTTTTTAATAGATAAATTTACAAGCATATATATTTGAAACCTTTGTCTCATCAGTAAAAACAAAAGCTCAATCTCACCATTTGTATTAAGAAAAGTGTTAAAGAGGGCATTCTGGAGAAGCAGTTTAGAAGTAGCATAGAAAAGGGAAATAAAAAAGAATGAAGCTGATGTCATTCTTTGCAAAGTGTCAATTAACAGTTAACATTTTTGTCACTGAAGGTAGAAGAAAAAAATATTTTCTTACCTTATTTGGACATTATGAGACCTCTGTGAGGTAGGAGCAAATATTTCTTTTATCACACAATAGACCAAAAAATAGTATTTCTATCTATCAACCTGTCTACCTGTTTTACTTGCCTTTTGATTGATTCTAAGTCTAGCAGGCTGGCTTCAAAACACCCAGTCTCATCAACTGGTAAATATTTGTCATTGCCTCCTCCCTGAAGACATTTGAAATCAGGCTGAACAGAGCTCTGAGCAACCTGATCTAGTGGAATATGTCCCTACTCATTGCTGGAGGGTTGGACTAGATGACTTTTAAAGGTCCCTTCCAGCCCAAGTTGTTATACAATCCTGTTACAAACCAAATGTGGAAGCAAATTTGGGATAAAGTTTTTGAGGATGATTAAGATCAATGAAGCAAATATCTGGCAGAATGATGGAGAGGGAATTTCAAGAAAAGCCTCTGATCTTATTGGAGAAAAAATGAAAAAAAAAGTGCCTGCAGTTGTCTAGGCACTAGACTGTTATCTTTTGTAGGACAAAATGTGACTTCTAAAATGTTCATATCATGCAGTATATCAGAACTTTTACATAGATACAATAAACATGATCTGGTTATGGTATTGTTCTACAGCAGAATGAAAAGAGATTTAAAGGTGTTTTGTATATTTGTGAAATTTTTCTGAAGTATCAACAAAAAGCTACAAGATATAGAGAACAGTCAAACATCAATAACTTGCACATTTTTCTGTAGGTTATGGCAAAGTTCTTTTTAAACTTATAAAAATATTGTCATAAAGACTATATTATATTCAACAACATTCAGAAATGAAGATATTTGCTATTGCACAAAATAGATTAAAAAAGGAAACAAAAAAACCCCTTTCTACACTTTATGATCTTATAAATTTTATTGCTCTATACTGTATTTTATATCAGAATTTAGGTAGCTAAATTCAGTGTGGCAGTCAAGAAGATTTTCTGTTACATCGTTTTGGCATCAAAGTCCATTATTCATGGTCTCTGTGTAGTGTATATGTACAGATATACTGTAATTAGGACCAAGATAATATATACCCACTTAAATTCATTGTCCGTAGTCTGGACAACCATATACATGCAAACCCTGGTAGGTAATCCACTACCTGTTCAGATCAGAGATATAAAACAGAGCTGGTACTACCACCATATTTTTTATTTTTTTATTTTTTTTATATATATATAATAAATTAGAGGCTAAATAGGTTTCAGAAAGTCATCTATCTTTAAAGCCTGTTTTAGCTTAAACTCAAAAGTTCCTCCATCCAAGAACAGTATCTTCACCAATGAATCTAATTTTCTTTTTTCCAGTTATGTCTCTAGATAGGTTAACTCAGATGGAAAAAGAATCCATGAAGTCTGTAGTCTAATACAGTAATACAGGGCAGATCTGAGGTTCAAACAGGTCCAGTTGGGCCTTGAAGACTCCCAAGGTGCAATCCCTCTGTGAAACCTTCTACACTGCAAAGTTGTCTTCAGGACCTCAAGGCCTTGTCCCTCAGTCGTTCCTCACAGGGCAAGTGTTCCAGTTTTACGGCCTGCTGCTGAACTCACCCCACTTTACCGAAGTCTGTCCTGTACTGAGGAACACCAAACTGGATACAATAGTATTGATGTGACCTAACAGCAATGTGACTAAACAGGAAGATATTCACTTCCCTGGACCTGCTACCCGTGCTGCTGTTAACAAAACTCCATATGCTAGTGGCTAATTCTGCTGCTGCTGCACACTGCTGACTCCACTGTCCCCAGGGCCTTTTTCCCAAAGTTGTTCTCCAGTTTGTCTGTATCATTTTTGAATTTCCTGGTGTTCCTGTTGGCCTATTCCCACAGTCTGTCACCATCTCTGTGGGTGGCAGGGCCCTTGGCCTCATATTGACTGGCCACTCCACTTTGTAGTCAATAGAAAAGAAGAATGAACTGTATCTTCTCCACTAGATACTTGACAAAGATATTGAACAAGATACATTGATGTTTTCCAAAACATTGTTAGAGTTGTGTCTGTATTCTAAAATAAAATTCTAAATAAATGGAATTACTTTGTGTAGTCTACTTTTGCATAAAGTGATGTCTGAAATTTATAAATATGCACACATGTTATAAAGAAAATGCCTACTATAATTTAATGAATCATAACATTTTGATTTGAAGCATGAAAATGTAAGTAGCTTAATTCAAACTAAGAAAATTATGACAAGCATACTAAGCATTTCTAAGAGATGTTCAGAATGTAATGATGCACCATTCAGACAAGTCAGCATTAAAGCTAAAGTTTTGAAATAAAAATCTGGAAAAGCATTTTGGGTCATTTGTAAAGATTCTTTACATAGTACACAGCTGCTGTAATTTCCTGGATTTACTGGCAATAGGCTGGTGAAATGGGGATGGCTTTTAAGAAGACCCAAGAAGAGAAAGATGGAAACAAGATGTGAATAAAATAATGCTACAGTTTAATCCAAGAATTAACTGGTACTCCTCCTACTTGCCACCCTCTAGACTCACTCTGAAACTTTGGCGTCCTGAGATCCTCAGGTATGTAATCACCTCTCCCTACATGGATTGATGTTGGTAACGGACCATTAAATTATAATAAAATTCTGGATTTTTTTTTTTCTAGATGGAAACTATGTTTTGCTTGGTAGTTTTTCTTTATTTAAATTTGACACATCAGCATCTGCAAATTGTTCTTTGAATATCTGAACATATTTTTGTTGATGTAGTTAATCAACATATTCTTGCTACACCCTGCTACATCAGAGGGGTGAAAAATGGCTTAAATAGATGTCAGTTACATACAATGCTCTTACATCATTAAGGTGTTTTTTCTTTCTTTTTTTTTTTTTATTTAATTTTATTTCTAATGTGGAAAAATTAAAAATAAATTCTCTGTAAATAAGAAAATGTGATATGCTTAATTATTTTCATATAGAAAATAAGTGTCTTAAGTTAACAAATGTTATATATTGATTCTATGAGATTGTACAGCTGAGTTTGCAGGAGCTTTTCAAATACATTTTAATTTTTTTATTGTATTACATATTAACACACACACACAAAACCCCCAAAACCCACACCAAAAAACATGATGAGGGATTTTTCCCTTCCAAGATATTCCCAGATAAGAAGAAAGTTTTATTTCAGCTTGCTGAAACAATTAACCTACTTGAACTAGTATTTTATATGCTGGCACAGAAATCAATGACTTTAGGTCTCAAACATTTGTTTAAAATCCCAGAATAAACCACTGCTGAGGCTGGAAGGAACCTCTATAGCTCATTTGGTCCAACCACCCTGTTAAACCAGGACGAGTAGGAGCCATTTACAGAGGACCATGTCCAAATATATTTTGAATATCGCCAAGGCAGGATACTCTGCAACCTCCATGGGCAACATGTGTTGGTGCTTGGTCAGTCACACCAGACTATATTTTTCTGGGTAGTCCTTTTAGACATTTTTGAAGTCAAAAGAAGGAGTGACATTTCACTTCTCCCAGTACTCAGGCACTTTTCCATTTAGTCGTGATCATTTTTAATAAGTTACACAAGGAGTTACGTATTCAGCACAAAATCTGTGTTGAAACAAGTGTTCCACTTGTTACAAAGTGAACCAGGGATTGACTGACTTCCTGGTCATTGCACATTGGTAGAAATTTCAGTGTAAACATTACTCTTGACTGTGGTCTCTGGGACCTGGTGTTCATCGATGTAAGGCTCCACAAAACAATGTACAGTCTTCTTGTGGGAATTTCCAAATGTGTGCTTCCTTTTCAGAAGGCTATTGTTGGCAACATACTGAAGAGGATGCTGGCCACTCCTGTTCTGGGAGCAGCATGTTGAAAGGTCAGCTGTTGTGAAAGCAAGATAATATAGACAGCATTCAGGAGCTAATTCATGGCACATGTGGCATAACTTTTGTAGAGATACAAAGCCCTGAGATGTACACTTCTGGATGTGTCAAATACAGTTCACAGATACCTTGCGATGCGGATATCAGGTTTCAATAAGTGCATTGCTCTAAACTATCTCTTATTTTTCTACACTGCCTCTTCGTAGACAATAACCATGTAAATTAATAATAATTATTTTGGATATAAGTACAGGGCGCAAATTTCTAGTCTAGATGAACTATGATATAGTAGTAGCTTTATTAATCTAAACAACTACTGATATAAAGTGATATGCTACATATTGAGATTCTTTAGTAATCTCCCAATGTTTATAACAGATACTTGAGTTTGAATTTCTCTGAACAACTACATACTTCTCTTTGTATATTGGTCACCTTATACTCCCTTTGAAACCAGTGGAAAGATGTATAATTTTTAAACTACATTACATCTGCTTTCAGTGTAGTCTTACACAACAAGTGCTTCAGAATCACTTATTTTCTCTTCAATGTCTACAAGTAATATCTGCTTAGTCACTAAACCTGTCTACATTTAGGTGAGATGAATCCACTCCAGCTTAAGAAATCAGTGAAAATTTTAATGTAGTCATGACTTTTGGTCTTCTAGTACAGCAGTAGGAACTGCTGGAAGGAAATTACTAAAGAAGTTAATAAATATATATATATATATACATGTAGGTACATAATTTACAAATTGAGTAGCTATTAATGCTACAGGTTGTAGCTAAAATTTTTTAAAACTTCTGCAGCAAGTATTGCTCTTCTATGTTCTTTTCCATCCATTTCATTCCATATTTGAAGGAAAATATGTTATTTCCTACAAAATCTCCATAAACTTCCTGTAAAAAGAGTACCTAGATGTTAAGAACATTTTGTTCTGACATTTCCATCTCCACTTTCAATATACAGTGTTCAGAGGTGGGAATCAACAAGAAATCAGAGCACGGAGCTATGATATACCTTTTGTACAAGAACAAATGTTTCAGTAATGTAAAATTAAAGGTAATATGGGGAAATATAATGATTTTATATGTCAGGCTATTAATACCAGCTTTTTCTAGTATCAAATAATTGGTTGAACACAGAAGGTGTTACACAGTTGCATTACTAAAAGTTGTCCTTGGACAAACACACCTGACTGCAGACATTACCCTTCTTGTCAATAAATGGTATTCTAAATCATTAGTGATCTATTGTATCTGTGTTGCAGATACTTTCAAAATAATGAGGTAAATTCACTTCCAACACTTTCAATCCCAGTATTAGCAGGGAATTAAAATTTGTCGTCTTCATTTCTCAGTGTAGTTCCTGCTGTATTTCAATACTTTGTTCTGTTCTACTTACTTTTCTAAATCATTGCCTTGTATCCTAGGAAATGTAGAATTACACTTCTCTTTAAAGTCAACAAACTTCAAAAGTAGAAATACTTGCTTAAAAGAAATTCTTAATTTCATTCATTCAGAGTCAGACACTTGTCCAAAAGATGTAGAAGGGTACTGATATAAAATTCTTTACACTTGATTGTTCATCATGTAGATGGTAATTTTTGATCATTTATAATAGCTATTTCACAAATTATGCATGTGTAAATGCAATAGAGGTAAGGGAGAAATAAATTCTTTAAAACCATCATATAAGGAGTGACACCGTTGTAGGCTGCATGACTTAAGGCTCCTATTCAGAGTGATGATTACAAGCAAATTGCATATGAAGCTGCTCCAATTTCTTGTCATATTAATATTTTAATCTGAAAACTCTGAGAATCTGGAAGATACTTTGGAATGGCAAACTGTCATAAGTTAGACAGCTGGAAACTCAAAACAATTTCCAGTTTCTGATTTCAACATACTAGGATTGAGTCACAGCCTTTAGAACTAACATATTCAAGAAAACTATATGTAAACTCTACAAAAATACAGAAATATTTGTTCACAAATTTTTAGACGATATGGAAAAGTTTTCATTACTTTAATATTTCAAAGAAAGGAGAAACTTTACTACAGAGAAAATAGTTTTTAAACTGTTTTAAAACTATTTTAAACTCTTTAAAACTACATGCTCAGGGTTTTATTCATGTCATAAATACTGTACTGTTATATTAAAACATTTTTCCGCAATTTGTTTTGCTTTATATGTGACCAGATATGTTCTACCTACTTCTTTATTGAATTTAACTATAACACATTAAAATGCAGCCCATAATGATCTAGAAGATGAAGCACAGGATATTAATTAGGTTGTCTAACTATCAACATCAGTTGTCACTTGAGATCCTCTTGCCTGTGGTACCTGCCTCCACCTCCTCTTGTAGGTTGGTGTAGGTATACCATTGGTTCCACACCATATCTGTCAGCCGCAAGTAGACAGAGATATCAGAGGTATCAGAGATAGGCTAAGGAATTTTAGACAACAATGCGTGTAAGTCTAGAGTCAGCCAAATTGAGTCCTACTTACCTAAATTACCATTTGTGCTCAGAGAACAGTAGGCAACTACCAAGTGGATTAAAAGTGGATATCTAGTGAAGCTGATAATTCCTACAGTATACAAGATATCAGCCTGGGGCTCAGAGATAAAACCTACAAACCCTCTAACCTTTCTGAAAAAAAAGCTGCATACCAGATAAAAAATCTCTGATAGCACCTGTATTTAGGCCACCGAATGAGCTCCTGAGCTCCTTACACTGTAGAAATCCACATTATGTAATATGACCCCTACCTTAAAAGTCACTGGTATCTCCAGGAGAGTCTTTATACTTACATAGCTTTGATATCTATATAAGAAGTTCTATAAATCAACAAAGAGTATATTTTTGCCTAAATTAAAACTAACATTTTAAAATGTGAACCAAATAACTGATGCACATTTCCAGAAACAAAGCAAACCTGGGCAATCATAACCATATATTTTCACAAACAGGATAGACTGAAAAATGTTTTGATTTTCTGTTAATCAAAACCTTAAACTTGTATCCAATAATTCCTAACGAAAAAACATCTAACTTCTTGTTGAGTGAAAATGCAAAAATCCCTCATCTTGTTATTTAATTTTTTTTTAAATAATTCTTAAATATCTTGAATGTATTGGCTATTTTTTTTCAAATTTGAAACACCAAAGTAAACAATTTAGCATGCCATTAACAGAAATCTAACTGCAAGAAATATCTCGATTTTAAATGGACATTGTTATTATTACCCTTTGAAATATGAAAAACCTACTCTTGATTTGATGCCTGCTATAAGACATAAAGCAGAAGGCCTACAACATCAATATCTGTTATTTTTTCCCCAACACTATTTTAACAAACACATTGCATCGAGTCATCCTCTGACACTGTGAATGCATTAGTTCCAAAATATGCTCTATATCCAGCTTCTCTGTGTATTCTTTATTTAATTTTTCTGGTTAACCAAGAAGCTTTGAAAGTAAGGGAAAAGAAAATATTGTATTTTTTTGCACAAAAGTGTTTGATTTCTTTTTTGATACAGCAAGTGAAGATGGAATGCCCAGGTAAGAAGATCAAAGTTCAGTATGAGATTGAGTTTCAAAAATAATAAACAGCATTTCCCTACAGACTAGAGAGAAAAGGAGAAAAATATAACAAGTGTAGATACTATGTCTGAAGTATTTCTCAGACAGCTAGAAAACCCTAATCTAATCTGGATCAAGCTATTCATCTGAGCCCAGGCTCTCATTTCCTCACTTAGGTTTATCCAGTCTCAAATGCAGAACCAGACTGATGCTGATGAATCATTCCATCATTTAGTACAAGAGATTTTGAGGCCTTTTGCTTCTGGGGATAAAAAGCACGCCCATGTATTTTGTATCACTTTTCTTTCTCAGAATCATAATTACATGTGAAAATGTACTTTTTCACTATTATTGTTGTTGCTTAATTAAGGCCTTGCCAATGTATCTGCACTTAAACACTGCTGTTACTAAGAATATTTATATAAATATTTTAAACATTTAAATATTTAATATTTAAAAGGTGACAAGACTGTATGAAACTGCAGAAAGTAGCATATGATTTTTACTTTATAACTATTTGACAGACTTCATTTCAAAGGTGCCAATGAAAAAATATGACTGGCAGTTTCAGGGTAGAAAAGATTGGACAGATTGTGCTCCATTTTATTCTTTTTATTTTACTGTTCTTGTGAAAGGTAGGACTCAAATTGGTCATTGAACAATGTATTGTACACAATTAGAACGTCCATGATAAACCGCTTCCCAAACAGTTTCATTTTTTGTTCTGAGTCAGGTATGGTAAGCAAAGTGTCCCAAATGTTCTAAGATATATCCTCCATAATAATAGAAAGTTTCAAGTAAGAAATCCGGATGCTATTAAGCATTGGTTTTGAGGGTTTTTCTCGATGAGCACATTTATTTTACAGATTGTTGTGATTTTAAGCTTTCTTTATAAGTTTTTGATTACTTCACAAAAATAATTTTATATTACATTCTTTGATTATGAAAACTGAACAAGTTTCTAGATTTCTATAAAATCAAAGAACTTGTGTATTTGTCCACTAACACTTTTCTTTTGTCCTCCTGCCACAAAGCGGGCACCTTGCATTTTTGTCAAGCAGCAACACTGCTCCTCTTCAGTCTGGGGGTTGTCCATCTGACACAGCTGGTTAGCCCAATGTCCACCTGGTGGGATTTGGAGTGAGACAAGTTTTGTGCCACTGTGGGGAATTACAGGCTCCTTCCCGGCTGCAAATCCATACTGCAACCCCATAGGTGTGGTCTGACAGTTGTGCCTCCTGGTTGCAATGAGTAGCCACACTCTCTCAGCTGCAGTTCACACCAAGGCAGACCGCAACAGGCAACTTTTATGGTGATAGGGTAGATATGAGGGAGGATCAAAAGCAATGATTGTCATTGTAGCAGCTGAGCAATATGGGAAGAAGACAGAGGTCATTTTATAATAAAAAGTTTGAAGGTAGTAAGTAAAGCTTTCTTGAGATTAATTGTATTACACCAAAAATGGATGAATGAATATTTGTCTGGCATTACTTTGATTACTTTGCTTATTCTGTTCCAGCTTGCCAAATAATGCATTTCAATGCATTTAAAATTAGTTTAACAAAACCTTTCTCTTGCCTTTAAAGATAAGTGACTTTTAGACTGCAAGCTCTTCAGGGCAAGGACTGTGCAATTTTTTTGTGTGTGATTGTGGGGCTTTTTGCTTTATAAGCCCTCCTTGAAAATTGACTTTAATCAGTAATAATAGTGCTGCCCAAATTCTTAAAATTTAGCTTTACTGGAAAGTTTCCACTACTAGGAAAATGACAAGTGAAACTTGCCCTGATGAATAGCAGCAACACAGAAAAACATCAGAATAATTGTAATGGCTAAGTTCTGCTGGCTGCTGTGTAATGTAATGAAGTCAGTGCCTGCTGAGGCCAGATAAATCAAATATTGCTTTATTGTATTCAGTTGGACTTTTTAGTCAGATTACTCACTACAGAGCTACCCCCATCGTGGCCATTACGAACAACACATTGTAAAAATAAATAAATACACAATATGCTAATGTAATTTTGTGATGATTTAGTAGCAACATGAGATATGTGGCCAGTTGCTGCTGTGCTAGGCAGAGGAAATCTTACTGCTGGCCAGAACACAGTGATCTATAAATCTTTATACTGCAGCTACCCAAGGTCAGAATAAGAATCTTATCAGAACTTTTTTCTATCATTCTCTGATTTTTGTACTCAATACCCACAGGTAGGAAACATTTGATAGTGTTTATAGTGCAAATGAAACAATGCTATAAGTGCAGTAGGAACACCGCTCATTTCAGCACACCCAGAGGCTTTGAGCACATTTAGGATAAGTAAACCCTTTCCACAAACTTCTCAGGGCACAGTTTCCTCTAACTAAGATAAATGTCCTAGTCTGTGATACTGAAGCTTGGAGTCTGATACAACTTTCATATCTTCTTGTCTTGCTATCATTTGAGTCTAGGATTCTCTTAGTAATGCAGCAATAAAGATAATAGGCGGAATACTGTGACAAGCACTGATAATAATTAACCAAATCTCCAATTTAATCATCCATTTACATCCAATACACCATGTGCTTGAAAGCTATACTTGGCTGTCATAATTCATCTGCATATCTGAAAGACTTTTACCTTTACTGATGCTTTGTTTACTGAGAAACAGTGAAACAGAGAAAAATCTTTCAACAATAGGGTTATTTTTTTAAATCCCTGCTGTCTATATAATTATATTGTAAAAAAAAACCAAAAACCCAGACCTACACCTTTCTGAGCTTATCAGAAACCCTGTCTGTTCCCAGAAACTAACAGATGTCTAACAAACACCTGTTTTTTTTAATGGACAGCCTTGGAAACTTATTTTTCTTGTCTGAATAACAGCCCAAGTGGAATAATAATTTTGTTGCTGAATCTTCAAAGAAAGGTACCAACTCAAATTGGGGCCAGGATGGAAAATTAATGTGTACTAAAGCCCAATCTCTTGTGACAGTGTAAACAGTGATTCAAAGTAAGACGCTTCAAGCTCTCGATTATAAGGAGCTGGGAGCTGTAAAGCACACTCTCTAATGACCTTATAAACAGCAATTCAAAGAGAGATCCTTTTGAGCTCTTGATTCTCAGAAGATAAGGGGCTAATGTGTATGTGTTAAACATGGATAACCAGATGACTGTGGAGCCATCCAAGAACTGCTAGCAATAACAGACAAGAATTTTTGGTAATAACCAACAAGTATTGGTATTAATATGCCATGAGAAAGAGCAAGATTTGGCTGGAAAAGGGAGGCCAGGTGAAGGCAGGCAGCACTTTTCCATGAGAAAGAACCACAAGACAGTACAGCACAAGCTCAGGAATGAGTGGCAGGAAGTGGTCATGAACTATAGGGTGGGATTAAGATCAGTGAAGATTCCTGAAGCCCTCTGACCCATTTCCAGCAAGTCCTGAAAGAACAGACTGTGTATGATAAATAATTTACATAGAAAGTAAGAAAACTGTCTTTGGGACAGAGAAACCTGTCCATAAAGAGGTACATGCCTAAGTCTAGTACATCTCATTGGCTGAGACAGCTGGATCAATGACAGAACCAGAACTGGTGATTTCTTTTCCTCTTTCTCTTTTCCCCTCTCTTTCTTTCTTTCTTTAATTTTACTTCTCCTTTATCTCTGATGTTTTCTTTCTCTCTTTCTTTCTTGAATACATATCTCCCTCTTTAATTTCTCTCTTCCCTTTCACCCTACTATTTTATTCAAAATGCACTGTTGTGTGCTTATATAGTATGCCAGGGTCTGATATACCAATTTCCATACCAAGTGTGTAATTTACTAATTAAACTTTCTTATTGTTGGCAGAACCTGTGACTTTTATGGTTCCTTTCAATGGAAAAGCATTTATAAATCTGAGGTGCTTCCTTCCCCTTAAAGGTAGGTCATCAAGATGGGAAAGATAAGGATAAACAAATTAACATTTATTGAAACAGAGGCAAAGTGTATGATCTGCCTATAGATATGTTTGCCCTTGAAATTTGGATGGAATCAGACCTATTTTTTTAAGTATTTTTGTAGAATTAAGCTAGATCCTACCTGCTGGTTTGGTATTTACTTGCCGACACAGACATGTTTAGAACTACTTAGCATTAAGCACCCTTAAAGGAAAATGAGCTCTTCTGAAGCAACACCAGTGGCTAGAAAAGGTACACAAGGACATCGTAAAAAAATTAGAAGTGCTTGTATTCTAGTAAACAAGTCTTAACCCCAGACCACACAACTAACAATGAAATTGACTAAACCTCCATAACTGTTTTTCTCATATATAACACCTTGATCTCTTCAGATTTTATTTAGAATCCATGTGTTTGAATCAACTTCTGTTAGCAGTTAATAATTTTATCTTTTAATGTAAAGAAAACTTTCTATAAGCATAATTATCTTACCAAGAGATTTGTTTGTTACTATAGTTTGATACCAGTGTGGTTTGGATCAAGTAATATAATTCTGCTGAGAAGACTTCTTTTAGTTATTTATTCCCTTTTAGTACTAGATCTGCTAAACCAATTCATTCACATGGGATTTAGGTGCTAGACAAAATGTAATGAAACACATGAAAAGAAAATGTCATGTGTACTTTAACATTTGTGGCAATTCTCCAGATATCTAGGAGATCAGATTATTTAACTACTCCCACCCACCCCAGCTGCATTTTCACTTGCATTTGTCCTCTTTTTGACTAAATAATTGTTCTTCTGTTGGTTTTTATTTGTGTTTTCCAGTCTTTGTTGGCCTAAGTGTTGGGGTTTTTTGATGTTTGTTTAGATGTGATGTGTGTTTGCAATGAAAAAGGGTTTATAAAATTACTCTATCCATCAGCCTGTCCTTCTGTCACTATGTCTTGTGAATCTATCAGTCATTTGCAGATAAATTTCACAAGAAATGTAAAAGATATGAAATTCCTACAAATTTTGTGCCACTGTAGCTCAATGCCAATATTTTCAGTGCACCCAGTAAAAACGTATTTGTGTATCAGCTTATTACCAAACAGGCAGCAGTCAAATTGCCAGGCAGCACCTGCTTCTTGTTCTTAGTCTGGTACAAGCATAATATCCAAACTGTTCACAGAATGTATTGCCATTTGTTCAAAAAGGGGATATAAAAAGATATTTTGTGTCTTGACATCTAAACCATATTCAAGGGTCCATAATTCTAAATCCTATATAGCATACTGTTACTAATGCTGTGTACTCTCAAATTTAGATAGAGCTAATCTCATTAATATGGTTTATGTGTAGTTTCCTGTGCTGAGTTCTGTAAAATGTCATAGACCTGAACCTTTGTAACTTCTCACCTAGGATCTCAAGAGAAAATATTGGTGTTGTGTAAACCACTCCTAGTTCTAGTAGTAGCATTGTTATTTGGGTCAGTTTTCTTTCACCTAGTTACTAATTGAAAACTGGTCCTCTTCCTGCGTTCACCTTTGCAGGAATAGCATCACTATTCTAATAGTCCTCTTTTAAAATGAACAAACTTGAATAGTCCTAAACTACTTTCAAATACCTAGAAAAACTAAGTTACTTCCACAGATACCCTTTAGAGTCCATACTTACAAGCACTGTCTGTATTGGAAAGAGTCAATGTTTTGATCAATGTTTTGATTCTATTTTCCTTGAATAGAAGGAAGAAGAGAGCATTGAATGGGAAAGTTCAACCAAAGATATGCATGTTCTTGTGTAATTTTTTTCTTGCTTGCTAAAAAAGCATTCTAGGAGGGAAGTTTCCTTTTCTTGAAGCTCTCACAGCTTTTCTTTTTACTGATATTGAGTTTCCTTTAGTACCTATGACTAGTAAAATGCTGGTATATATAAATAACCTTTGTTGATCTGCAGGAGGTGTTTTTCTTGGTGCGATCTTGAACTGCTGTTGCATTTCATGTGCTTTTTCTCTGCTACCATTCCTTCTCGATTACCAAATGCTTCACAGTCCCCTCTGTGACTGTCAAGTTTAAGTCTGACATGCATATACTTTACTTGGTTATGTTGATTTGTCTTGCTGGTGCTGAATAAAAGCACATCAATACATGTATCTCTAGAGTTCATTCAGCTCTCTCATTGACTTGTGAATTTTTATTACCAGGAGTCCGCTTCTGAACTTTGTGTATATTTCAGCAGAGTCAGGCTGATTTTCAGATCCAAAGTTAGAAGTAGGTCAGTGCAGTGGTAAGAATTATCAGAAGCTGAAAGATGCCAAGAGAAAATGACAGGACATACGGGACAATTATCGTTTCACGGAAGGAGAGGTAAAGGAGGTGCTCTGAATAAACAGAGAAACAGAGAGTAGTTGCTATTTTCATGGAGTCCAGCAAAGTGCTAGGCACAGTGTTTGTCCCAGGTACTGAGAAAAGATTACCTATGAAATGAAAAGCTAAGAGCTCAGTGCTATGTCTAGCTTTCCAGAAAACATCTTTTATTAGGTGTGAAGTTTGTTTGGAAAGAGTTTTCCCAGAGAAATTGCGAAACATCCCAAATAACACTACTTTCTACAATATGTTGGAAGTTTCTATCTTTGACTGTGTCTCTGCAATTTACATTTCATCTCCATCACGTACAACAATAAACAGATGACAGAGTTCATGTCTACCTATAAAATTCAGAAAATAATAGTTCAACACAACTGCATTTTCAAACTTATCTGCGAAGAAAATGACAGAACTTGCACTCCACAGATGTTACTCCTGCCTTTAATGCACTGCTGCTCAGATGCAGAAGCTATGAGCATCATATAAAACCTTCCACAGGATGCAGTTAGGATATTCTCAGGTGGAGTGCGAGCCCATTCAGAAATGCAAAACAAAATCCATGCTTCATTTAACCTCCAGTAAAACCCATAGAATATGACTGAAGTGGAGCTTGAATGGTATACATGAAAGTGTTTTGTCTCTCTGTAGCAGACTAAATTTTACCCATGATGATTCACTGACAAGTCTAGCCTATTGTCATTCATAGTGATGTGACTAATAATTTCTTCATAACAGTTCCACTTGCAAATTGAAGTGCCTCTCACTCACAAAGATAAATAACGAATCATAATCTGTCATGTATTTCCACATGAAGATATATATAAATATGGCTATATTCTTCTTTATTTTCTGGCTATAAAGAAAAGCTATTTTATCCGCAATGCCATGTGAAGAGAAAGCATCTAGAATTCTGGTGATTTTGACAACCTTGACAAATCACAATGAGAAGAGATACATTAAACTGTCATGATGAAGTTTGCACAAGCAATAATGAAGAAAATTCAACAGGGAATAAAACTGTTTCTTTCTTTGCTCTTTCACTTGCTTTCATAAAACAGAATCTCGAAGACAGTATACAAAAAAAAGTGTTCAGAAACAGTTTCTTGATGATACTGGTTTTTTGTAAGTATTTTACTGTTTTTAGTATCAGACACAGTTAAAAAAAAAAAAAAAGGCAGAAAAAACCCTCAAAAAACCTAAAGGAAAAAAAGTTGAAATAGCTGATTGGTGAAGCTTAGACTTATCAGTGTCTTGTAATTCTCATTTTGAATATCTGTCTTTTAAGCATCAAAATGGATATTTTTGGTCTTTTTTATATCCCTAAGCATTCTTAATACCTTTAAACCAGCTAAAAAATATCAACATTCTATTAAATTAAAAAAAAAAATAAAATCCTAACATGAGGAACAACATGAATTTGAATCTGACCAAACATTGTACAAGATTGTTATAGGGAAGCTGCCTATGATATGATTTGCTTCAGCAATGATTTTGACAATGGCCATGGCCTGTCTTTTTTTCTACTCAACCAAAGATCTAAATATCTGCCCTTCATAACTATCTTTGTTTTGAATTTTATGTATTTTCTTCTATGCCCACATTACCTTTAGTTCATTTTTCTATTAGTATTAGTAATATTATTATTATTTCTACCGTTAAAAATAAATAAGAAATTAAAAGTGAGGTGTTGGACTGAACTCTTATAAATTATTTTTATCATGAAGGTGGTACTCAACACTCGTTTCAGTTGTGCATACAGAAAGATACAGTGTGTATTTCAACACCTCTGTGTAACCGATCTGTGCTTCAAGCCCTGTTATAAAAGAGGACAACACATCTGGTAGGCCCTACTTGGTATCTAAAAGCTTTGCCTCAGATAATGCCTGCCATCTTAAATGAAAACAAATGTTTGTGTGCAGACAATGAAAACCCACCTCTAAGTCCACGTGAGCTGAACTTTTCTACAAAAGTCTAATGTAAGATGGTTTTCAACAATACTTTAAAATAAAAAAAATGTACTTTGCACAGTCTGGGCAAAGAGGCAGGAAATACCCAGAGAGCAGTAAATTGGATGTGGTCCATAATCACTTAAGCCTCTGCTGCTTTTGGAATATTTCAGTTGTAATAATTTCAGCAGTGGGTCAAAAAGTGTCCTACTTAATTTTACCTTTGTTGCTGACAAGTGTAAGCTATACAATAATTACAATGTTTTTCTGTCTTTTCTTCTTGATATGTTGGTTAATGGCCATAAACATAAAACCTGTTTTAATATGAAGAAAAGTACTCCACACATCTCTTTGTATTGTTATATACAAGAAATGAAAGTTACAACTAAAAATAAAGTTGAAACTCATCAGCAACTAACAAATTTTGCCCACAGAATAGATAGAACTTTAAGCAGTTTATGATAATTTCTGAATGATCATAAATTGCGTCAGTCTCCTCACTACCAAAACATCTCCACACAAGTCCAATACAAATGTCTTTTGTTTTCCTTCCAGCTTTACTTTTCCACAAAACATTTTGCAGAAACCTTGGAGCTTCAGGTCCCAAAAGTGAAAATGGACCTGAGACAGAGGAAACTACATTTCTGAAGGTAGTAATGCTGGTATACAAATCTGCGATATTTGTATATATATAAATAGATAGATATTTCACCTTTATATGAAGGGCTATGAAATAGAAGAAATGTGAAGAGCAACCTAATGTTTGTAGCTTCACAGTCACCTTTCTGGTCATGAACTAATGTGATCATACAAGACAGGCTCTGTTTAGTGGTTAGTTTCTTTAACCTGCAATTTACTTGAGTGCCACAAGGAAATATAAAAGATGGAAACAGCTTTTTTAATATATATAAAGTAGGGTGAGAAATTTTTGCATGACATAATAAATGATGAAAGATTTTGTGACAGTTTCAGACTGCACTGTCAGTGAGATGCATTGCTAGATATTGTTGCTTTGCTGTTTCACAGGTATTGCAAATCCCCAGCACCTTGTCTGGTAAAGCCAAGGTGCCTGTTTGTGGAAACTCTCACAGAATCGCAGAATATGGGGAGCTGGAAGGGACGTATCAGTATCGAGTCCAACTTCTGGTCCTGCACAGGACACCCCAAGAATCACATCATGTTCCTGAGATCATTGTTCAAACACTTCTTAAACTCAGACAGGCTTGGTGCCGTGACCACTTCCATGGGGAGTGATATCTCAGATATCTGTATTTTTGCTACTAAGTCTGCCCATTCCTGACAACATGAAAAGCTTAGTAAAAATCAAAAATTATCTATAATATTTTTAGATACTTACAGGCCACTTTAGGGACCAGTTCTACACTGGATGCTGTCATACTGGATCACAGGACATTTCAAGAGTCTGTGACATGTCCTAAGATGTTACAGCTGCCAGTCAAGTCAGCACAGGTGGATCCATTATGGCCCATCAGCAGACATGAATATCTTCTGGTTTACGTGTGAATTGTCTTGGTGCCTTCGCAGAGAGAAGTTATTACGGCTGAGTCATCTGAGGTGGTGGGTGTGCACAGCTTCAGCACCTGGCCTGGGTGGTCACTCTACACATTGGTAGCAAGGTACTGTGCTGATTGAGCCATGAGCACCAATAGTCAGGTCTCTTGCAGCACCTAGGCACCAGCAGTTCTTTAAAGAAGGCAAACTACCAAAAATGTGTATTTAGAGAAAATAAAGGTAGATACCAGGATTTTTGTGTAACACAGGAAGTGGCTAATCACTAATCACAATTGTGTAACTGCTTCTTTTTGGAGATTGTCTGCTTCCTGTAAGAAATTGAGTATTTATTGGAGTAGACATGAGAGATAATATAGAAATATAGACCCGTAATTAGATCAGTCAGTCCTTTTGCTTATAAATATTTGGTTTAGGTAATTATTACACTTGAAGTTGTTTTAGTTCTGCTACTGTAGTAATTTAGGTTGCCTCCCAGCCAAAACCAAACACCAACCCGACAGCTTACCCCTTCCCACAAGGGAGAGGGGAAAAAAAAAACCAGTAGCAAAAGAAAATTGCATCAAAGAATATATTTCTACATATATACAATTATATAAAATTAAACACTATGTACATATGAATAGGAACCCCAAACAATCCCAACCAATCCCAACAGGGAAAAGGAAAAAAAGAGAAGGGGGAAAAGGACACAAAGGGGGCAAAACACAGCAGATATACACAATCAGAACTCAGGGATTAGCTTTATAAAATAACTAATACAATAAAATCTCACCAACTTCCCTTAAGAACAGCAGATTCCTTCCCCTTTGGCATGGGCCCCGACAGAGCTCCCAGATCGGTCTCAGCCCACGTGGATAAGTGAGGCCCAAACACTGAGTGCTGCCATCTCTGAGCTGATCCCACAGGGAGGGAGAAGAGCTAGAGCCCCAAAAAAGGGAGGACCTTCCCCTCACTTACTTGTATACACCAGATTACATAAGGGAATAGGATGGAACACTTCCTTAGTTTTTGACCCCAGTTGTTATGGAAGGCCTAAAGAACAGCAAACCTCACCAAGGCCTAAAATTTAAACCACCACAGCTGCTGATTAGAGAATTAGTGGTATTTCTCTGTCCTTTGAAATATGCTGCAATTCATATGTAAACACACTGAAAAATATATTTTCTAGTTCAATTGGTGAACTGAAGTTGTAAAAACAAACCCCAACCAAAACAAAAATTGTTTTGTATTAACATCAAACTTCTGCTCATATCTGCTCCGAAAAAGAGAAATTGCACAGAACATGGGGTTAGGCCTTGAAAAACCGTCATATTCTGCTTAAATGACAACTTTCATTAAAGGGATTGTTTGGAAGAGCAACCGGACAGATTTTAATGCCCCCGATGCATCATAACAGAGCCTGTTTACCACTGGGCTTCCTAAGTTCACCTCTTCTATTACAGAGGAGTTTTTCTCAGTGTCATTTCCGAAGTGAATGTTAACAGACTGTAAATTATAAAAGATAGTTTATGATTATCTACATAAATTACTATATGAAAGATTTATTATTGACCGTAATTTCAGTAGTTAAGGCAGTGGACTGCTTTCAAGTTGTAATGTAAAAAAAAGAAAGTTTAATTTATTAGGTTAAATCTTACTGTAGCAGAAAATTTTTATTATGTGTGTAATTATATGGAAACATATACAATGGTAATCAAAACTTTTATGCAAGATGAAATGATCTAATACAGTAATACTAGGTGCTCAAATATATTTTGTTGTTTAATCTTTTAGTGATCAATGTTGTTTAATGGATTAATGAGATTCAACATGTAGGTAGTCAGCACAATTGTTATTTGAAGTAGGAACAACACCCCTTAAATAACCCCGATAGCTTACACACTGCACACACACTGCAAACCAACCTGTGACTGGTTAATGCGAATAACACACAACTCTATTGGTGTAAAATAAAGTCCTCGTGATCTCTCTCCGTGGCCAATGTTTTTCAATCTTCTGCTGCAGCTTCTCTAAGTTTACATTCTTCTCCCTGTTGATCTCCACAGAGGCTTCTTAAAAGTAGCTTCTCGCTGCAGTCTTAAAGGCCTCGCAGCATAACTGCATCTAAAGTTCTAGGGTCGCTCACATGTCCATTTTCTGCAAGAAATTTCCCAACAAATCCCAACTGAATTGTGAAGTGAAAGCTCAACAGATTGTTGAAATATTGTTGTCAATTCCTTATTAACATTTGGACCACTACTATAATAAAAAGGCAACAGAAAGCAATGACTGAATCCCATATCTGTATTCCTCTAAATAGAAAGGATAAAGAGAGAGATAATCTATTAAGGAATAAAACCAAAGGAAAAAAAATCCACAAAATGCAACTCATGTCAATTCATAATATAAGTGATTTAGTGACATGTGAAATTAATAATAATACAGGACAAGGTAAGACTTGTTAGTATTTCTGGGGTATTTCTTACTACTATGATACTTGCTGATGAAAAGAAGGTAAAAAATATGTAACAACACCCTGAATGGTAGTCAGGCAGCTTTTAAAAATAATTTTGAAATTGTCAAGGCTTCATCTGACCAAAGGGTCAAAGTGTCTTTCATGTTCTGGAAGTATCACTCATGTGTTGGGGTTTGCACATTAATATTTCAGGACTGGGGGGTTAGTGTGGAGTATGAAGAAGAATAACTTGAATAAGTAACATTTTTTGTCTCAAAATTTCATCCTGCTTTTTCTATTCCATCGCAGTTCACTTAACTTAAAGACAAGTAACACAAGTTGCTGATGGGAATTGCTCTACTAGTTACTTTTTGAGAGAATTGTATCTGGATTGAACGAAGAATTGTTTCATGTGTAGAAAAATCAAAACAGATTGTTCCCATTGCAGCTTTGAGAAAGGTAAAGCAGAACAAAAATACAAAGAATTCATGGCACATTTTTGTTTGAGAAAATTTTGATTAACCAGAAGCTATGAACCTAACTTAACTGTGCATGAACAATATACAAAATCTTCCTTAAATTCATTCTTTTACTCAAAAGATAAGAAAAAGATTTAAAACTTATACATTACTTAGTTGAATCTGGAAGTATCCTTCAATGTTTTCTGAGTTATAAAGAAAATATCCTTAGTTTAAGCCAGAAAGAATATAGAAGAAAGGTATTATTTAAAAAAAAAAAAATCTAGGAAAAACAGTCAAGTTCAATGAGAGAAAATATTTATCCAACAATTCTACTTACATTGGTAGCAGACTAATAGAATCGAAGAACCACGAGGTGGAATTCAAAAATTAATTTGAAAAATGTAAGGCAACACAATTAATTGAGATTCAGATATGTTAAACAAAACTACAGGTGCTAATGAATAAGTAATAGAAGATGCCCACTGATGGGGAGGAGAGAGGAGAAGGGACAAGAGGAGAGGGAAGGGCAGGTGAACAAGAACCAGCAGATCTTGTGATAGACATAGACAAATAACCTTATGCAATAAAAGCTAGAAAGGAATAGTGCAAATTAAACACTTTTAATAAATGCTGGTATCTGAATGGGTGTGGTATCTGAAGATATACACACTTCTAGAAGGTGGATACAGATGACAAATAGAAAATTGCAAAAGCAGATCTCTAGAGACCTGAACTTGTAACAAGCTTTCCTGTCAATATGAATTCAGGGGCTTTCTTTCCATTTTAGAAACACAGAAATATCATAAAGAACAGTCATTCTGGAAAGAGCAGAAGGGCATATCACTGGCATACATCAAGAAATGCAAGAAAAATAGATATATGACATCAGCGGAATCTTCTTTAAAACATTAAAAATTCACCTTTTAAGGGTTGATAAAAACAGCCCCATAATTAATATATTTAACTCATTTATACTGTAATATTCGCTGTTATTTCTAGATTCTAAATTATTGCTTTCACTGACCTTTCTATCTTTCTAATATATTATAGGTACCCTGAATATGAAAGGCCATTTTTCTCCTCAGAAGATACTACACTAATAACCAAAAAAAAAAAAAAAATTACAGAAAACTTATAGATTTTTAATGTTCAGTCTTTAGTCATAAATAATTTTATGCATAATATAAAATATTTTCAGTTGATGGATTAAGTAATTCCTAGTAAGCTGAGGTCCTACAGAGAAGAAAGATTAGATATTTTGTAATTTTTCTTCTTTCTCAGTATTCTAGTAGTTGCATAAATGTTGCACACAGAGAAGTTGAATTATTCTGATAGATGTTTTTTAGAGGCAGTTCTACTTCACATGCAAAAAAACCCTTAAAAAAACCAGCAAGTCTTTTTTTATTATAATTGAATATCCCTACAAGTTATTATGTACAGACAGATATACCTATTTAGACATGTAGCTTGCACCTCATTGTTAATGAATGACCTTGGCTTTCAAAAGAAGTTGGTAATTTTCCACTAAGAATAAATGATCAAATTAGGCATAAAAAGTTTCCATTGATTTCATAGGAATTAAACCACTTACATTAAAACATATCCACAATGTGCATAAAATTGAAATAAAAGATAGGTTAAATCTCACTGTGTCCCCCAGGTGAGTACAAAGAGCCTCTCTGATCAAGTATTTTTATGGTTCCTCTTTATGTCAAGAGAGTTTATGTCAAATATAGTCAAAATCTACTTTTTGGGAGATATATTTCAAGTTTAGACTAAATGACCTTTGAACAGTCTCCTTAAACATCCTTCATGTGGAATCATAGAAATGCTTGGGTTGGAAGGGATCTTAAAGACTATCTGCCCATGGGAAGCAGTGAAGCTTTTCCAGTACCTCATCACCATCACAGGAAAGAATTTCTTCCTAATAGCTAATCTAAACCCATTTTCTATCAGTTGAAAGCCATTACTTCTTGTCCTGTCACAACATTCCATGATAAAGAGTCTCTCCCCATCTTCACTGTAGTCCTATAAGTACTAGAAGACTGCTGGAACCTTCTCCCCTCTAGGTTAAACAGCCCTAAATCTCTCAGGCTGTCCTTAGGCTGGTTGGTTTTCTGAGCTGCTAATGCAGATTGTTGGGTCGTATTCAGTTTTTCATTTACCAATACCACAAGTCCTTCTCTGCAGGGCTGCTCTCAAACCACTAATTATGCAGCCTGTATCCATGTTTGTGATTGCCCCAAGCTATATTCANAAATAATAGTAAAATTACTTGGTGATTAACAAACCACTCCCTGAAGTCTTTAGTGAAATGAGAAGTGAAAGTAATTTAAGTTGATGTCCTCTGCAGACAGTGCTGACAGATAAAAATCCAGTAACAGAAGTTAAAAGGACAAAAAAACAATTTTTTTTTTTTTCATATATTAGGGGTTTATGAAGAAAACAGAAAGCATTGATTTACCATTGAGTGAAATGATGACTGAATTTTTATTTTAACCTTCTAATTATTATTTTTTTTGCAGCAAACTGTAGATGGATTTGTAGATATGATTTAAATGAAGCTTCAACTAGAACTCATTGCTGAACTTCTCTGATATTCTAAAATCCCCAGTATAGCAGCACAGAGTTGGAATTTCTAACTTTTATGCTAACTGAAGTCATACTTNGGTCGTATTCAGTTTTTCATTTACCAATACCACACGTCCTTCTCTGCAGGGCTGCTCTCAAACCACTAATTATGAAGCCTGTATCCATGTTTGTGATTGCCCCAAGCTATATTCATAACTTGATGCTTGGCCTTATTGAACTTCATTAAGATTGCAAGGATCCATCTCTCAAATCTATCAAGGTGCTGCTAATTGGCATCCCTTCCCTCTCGAGTATCAACCACACCATTTTGCTTGGTGTCATCCAGAAATCTGTGGAGAATGCACCCAATTGTACTGTTCACATTCCCAACAAAGATATTAAAGAATACTCAACCTGGACCCTCGAAGGACACAACTTTTAACAGAAGAAAAATATCCTTTTCTTAAAATAAGTTTCTTTACTTGCCTACATCAATTTCTAAGATAATTTCTCTGAAAGCATACTTTCATCTTTAAAATTTTTCTTATAAATGGGATCTTAATAAAATAAGTACAAAAGAGCAATGCTATAAAAATACATATTATACGAATGTGCAAAATACAACCAGCAAAACAATTCTGTGGGCTTTTTTTTCTTACTTTTTTTTTTTTTAAATTATAACAGAAATAATAGTAAAATTACTTGGTGATTAACAAACCACTCCCTGAAGTCTTTAGTGAAATGAGAAGTGAAAGTAATTTAAGTTGATGTCCTCTGCAGACAGTGCTGACAGATAAAAATCCAGTAACAGAAGTTAAAAGGACAAAAAAACAATTTTTTTTTCATATATTAGGGGTTTATGAAGAAAACAGAAAGCATTGATTTACCATTGAGTGAAATGATGACTGAATTTTTATTTTAACCTTCTAATTATTATTTTTTTTGCAGCAAACTGTAGATGGATTTGTAGATATGATTTAAATGAAGCTTCAACTAGAACTCATTGCTGAACTTCTCTGATATTCTAAAATCCCCAGTATAGCAGCACAGAGTTGGAATTTCTAACTTTTATGCTAACTGAAGTCATACTTGTTGAAATTCATATTGATAGTTCTAAACAAATCATGTGTTTACTGCAAATTTCTGACATTCTGTATGAAGTCATGTTGCTTTTTGGTCAGAATATGTCACATTGTGTCATGTCATGAACTGTCCTGAATGGTACCACTGTAAAAAGCCATGACAAAACAATGAGACATACTAAAAGAAATGAAGTATTTTTAAGACTATTTCACAATCACTGGAATCACAAGTATCCAGTTTGAATATTACACTTCAAACAGATGAGTGTAATTTTAGCTGCATTTGTCCCTAACCTTCAACTTAAATCTCCTTTCTTTATACAGAATTATCCTTCATGTATATGCAGGTGTAGGTATATAAATACACAAGTATGTTTATATATATATATATATATAGGTCTGTGTAACCTTTGCAGTGAATCTGAGTGTAGTAGCAAGGTGTCCTGAATCTGTCAGTGCATATGTGTTAAAAACCACAGCTAACAAGTAAATTCTAACTGGTAAAGTTATATCCATAGCAGACCTTCTATGTGAAGGTTTGTTTAATTCCATGCTTGAAGTACCATCCTGTGATCTTCATACCCTGTTCTTTCCTATTTAGGACAAGGACAACAGAACTTATTTTAAAGGTTCATTTCAACCACAAGTAAGTGACAGTCACTATACTGTACTATGCTGAAGGAAATGTTTTAGAGAGAATGACTCACACTCATGATAACTTAGCTAAAAAGACCGGTCAGGAGTTCTGATCACCCTGTAACCAGTGTTTCTGTGGTCTTAAACAGAATTGACAACAGGAAGTCTTTAAGTCTTTTTTTTCTCATGGGCATCCAAGGAAATATTGCTCTAGAAAAATTAATGCAGACTGTGAGACTTTAAAAACTTAACTTCTCCAGAGAGTATGCAACACAACTGGGAGTTTTTGATTTTTTTTGATGTTACAGTTTCAAATCCTAACAGGAAGAAAATATTTTCTAATAACAATGTCAGAAGCAAGAACATTAGCTATGTCCAAGCCAATTAGTTCCCTCCTAGGCAAATCTGCTTTGGAAGGAACTATCTGGAAGCCTTGGAGATGAGAAATTTGATCTGTTCACCTCAGGGCCACTGATTGCTTTTGACTTTCATGTATTTAGTATAATAGACATACTTAGCAGAATCCCATGGTTATTTTTAATTGGTTATCATATGATTTATTTATCAAATTCAAATCTACTATCGTCTTGGTTCTTTCTAATTGATAATAAAGACTCTCCTCATAGAAAAAAACCAGAATTTCTAAATGCTAGCCACTAATATACAAATTATAGTAAATATTGCTGGGATTGAATGCACCCTCATCAAGTTAATGGGTGTCACTTGGTTCAGTGGTGTGGATGAAACTCTAGGCAGTAAGGAAAGGGAGGCACTGGAACAGGTTGCCCAGAGACGTGGTGGGTGCCCCACCCCTGAAAGTGTTCGAGGCCTGAACAGGGACTTGATCAGCCTGGTCTGGTGGAATTTGTTCCTGCTCATGTCAGGGTGTTTAGAACCAGATGATCTTAAAGGTCCTCTCCAAACCAAACCATTCTATGATTTTATGATTCTGTAAACAAGCAGTAGTTGAAATATACTGAAGTGGTTTTGACTTCAGTGTTGTTTACATTTGTTCTATTTTCAAGTTCTACCCTATGCAATATTTAATACATATATGATATCAGAAATAAATTATAGCCCTAGATTTAAGGACAGAATTTTTCTGTTGACCTATACATACACAATGATTTTATAATCCTTGGTCTTACAGCCAGATCTCAAAAAATCTTGACTTTATTTGATTAAAAAAACATTCATTTCTCAAATATAAATAACTGATAATTTTGTACCACCATTGGGCAAATACCTTCTTGGAGATAAACAGTAAGATAATTCGCAGTGCCGTGGTAATCAAGCACATACTGATTCTTTAGTCAGAAGTTGTATAAAATTTGTGATTTTCATCAGACCAGCATCCTGCATTTTGCTTCAGTGCCCAAAAGAAGGCCTTAGGGATTTACTATTCTTTATGGGAAAAGTCTTTTATAACTTATTACCTGTTCTAGAGGTCTAGAGGCCTTTTTTTAATTTCCTGTAAAATTTAATAGAGAATAGAATGACTATAAAATTCTACAGGAGAGGTGGCATCTTATAGGAGAAAGTCAATTCTCCTTCAGATCCCTAGATATAACTTTTACAGTCTTCTTTCCCTCTGTCACAGAATAACAAAATCAGTTTGGTTGGAAGAGACCCCTGAGGTCATCAAGTCCAACCCATGACTGAGCACCAAGATGTCAACTAGACCATGGCACTGAGTGCCACTTCCAGTCTCTCCTCAAACACCTCCAGGGATGGTGCCCCACCACCTCCCTGGGCAGCCCATTCCAGTGTCTAATCAACCTTTCTGTGAAGAACTTCTTCCTAATTGTTACACAGCAGATCAGTTATTATTGGACCAGAACCACCTTGTGTGTGTGTGTGTGTAGGGGAAGGGCAGGGCTGGCCCCACAGGCTCATGACAAGCCCTGCCCAGAGCGTCTGGGCTGCAGCCACATGGCCACAGGATCTGCATGGCTGGGCTGGCAGTCAAAGAAGACACACCTGGTAATCCACCCATAGGACACCCCCTGGAGCCCCTGAGTGGCTGTGGCACCCTCACTTTGGCTGAGGGGACACGGAGTGGTCAGTGAACCAAACCAGCCTGGTCCAGCCTGGAGGGAGTGACCACACTGATCGGTTTATAAGGAGGGACACATGAGCTTCTCCTTGAAGGCATCAACATGTGACCTGTGGTAACTATGTTTTTGGGTTTTTTTTTTTTGCTTTCTTTATTCTTTCTTCTCTTAATCTCTCTTCTTTTGTTCTTTTCTTCCTCTTGTAGGTAACAAGCACTTATTTTCTGTGAGGTGTAGGTACCTAAATGGCATAGAGTTTGTGTTTGCTGGGTGTTACTGTAGCAATGCTTCTTGGTTCTGGTAATCTGTTGTAATGCTTTTGTGGTTTTCTTTCTGTAAAACACTTTTTGCCAAAATGCCTATTTTCTCACCAAATTAAAAGAAATCTGTTGGAGAAAAACATGTAGTTATTCTCCAGATGTGAACTCAAGGTACTTAATGACCAATGGCTTTACAAGAGTTCTTGTGAGCAAAATCTCTTGGAGACTAACATTAAAACGTACACCTGGTAAACTGTGGGGCTCTGGGACTGAGTTGTAACACTATTGTCCAACCTAAACTTCCCAACATATGCTGTGTTATACTTTCAGTCAGCACATACTGTAATTTGTCTTGAAATTCATGAAAGTATAATTGATCATTTAAGCAGTATTTTAATGCTAAAAGTATTTTTTTCTTATTCATCACATTATTTTAAATCTTGTAAGGAAAAATTAAATAAATTTGCTCGTATTTTAAGTAACATAAAAAAATCTGGACATTTATGTAGTGAAATTATAACAAATTATAAAATTCTTTTGACGTGTAATTTCCAACTCATTTATATTTTAGGTTTTTCAGTTTCATTAATTTGTGTTTATATGGCTGATTTACACATAATGACTTATATTTTTTCCAAATATACAGATAATCATTATGTTATGTACTTCTTACTACATTAGATTTCTAAAAATAAAAAGCAACAAATTATTGTAGATGTTTTTTAAGGAACAGTATGTAAATATGCCACATTTTTTAGATTCACTATCATTTTTGTACATTGATTGCATCTGAATTTTTTATTGAAAAATTACGCTCCCCCCAGCTGCTTACCAGTACTCAGTCTTTTTTAAGTGCAGTATTAATAAGCTGATTCTGCACTTTTTTGAGATAATATTTTAATAGAAAACCTACGGATTTGTTGTTCTAACTTATTACTAAACAATTAATTTATTTCCATTCCAATAAACCAGATGAGTGTAACTTTTCAAGTACAACCATGGAAAGTAATGCTAATAAGAGAATTCATGTTTGTCTCTGGCACACCTATTGAAGAGTGTTTTATTTTCTAGCATAAACTTAAGACAATTTGGAAAAAAAAATCCAGTATGTTGTTTCTAAAATGTTTTCAGAGGTTTAAACTGAATTTCTTATCATAGCAAAAGTTAAAGGTAAAAATGTGCATAGTTTTTGCCATAAATGATCAGCAGCTATTTTTGCAAATGGCATTTTATATTATAAAAATAGTCATTTTCATTTAGAATTGGAATTCAGGTTAAATTAAGATATGCATGCTGTGAGGCATTCTAGGCTAATCACGTCAAGGTCATTCTGTGCAAAGCTGGAGAATAGGTTCTCAAAGGGACTGTGTTTGCTTTGGGGAAGGTACTTTCTGTAGTGCAGTCCCACAGTCTTGGTTCCCTACATATATCCTGCTTAGACCAAGACTGCATAACCTGTCAAGTTAAGGATGACATTATCCTAGGTACTTTAATTTCTTTTTTTCAAAATAAATTCAGAATAGGAAAGTAGCTGTAGTTCTTTGCAGTAGCAGTATGTTTAGGGAATTGTTGCCAAGTACATTGGCCCTGTAGCTCATGCCTGTCATTATGATGAAAGACTAGGAAGGGAGCTTTCTGCACTTTATCTGATAAGCTTGGCAGCAAAGCCTGGAGTTTCTTACCTTGAACAATATAAGAAATGCAGGCTGGCTATGAGTGCATCTTTGAGCAAACTGCCAACCCGGGGTGGGGGGGTGGGAAGGGGAAGACACAAAGAACCGAATTCAGGACAGATATTAAAGACTGTCCATTTTAACATTAAGCACATTGAGCTGACAGACAAAAATGAAATCAAACAAAGAATAGTGTCTAAAAGTCTGTTTTCAGATATGTTTATTAGGATTAAAGTGTTTGTGTGAGCCAATTTTTTAATTTTTTTTTTTCTTAATCTATCCTTTTTTAAAATTTCTCTATAATTACCTCAGTTAGAGCTCTTGAAGGCAGTCTTAATTGGTGCTTTGGCCCTGCTGCATCTCTGGTCACGTGATGTTGATAGTTGGACTAGTCACCTGGAAAAGTCAACAAAGGATGTTCAGATGTGATTTGAAAATGTCCAGAACAGGGATCAAAGTCTGTTTACATTTCTGTTTGAAAGGCTCATAGAGGTGAATGTTTTAAATCAGCTATCATCTTTTTGATTCTCTTTTGTAGTAGGTGTCCCTGAGAATATAAACAAAAGGTGGTAGCAAAAGCCTTGAATATTCACAAAGAGGTTCACATTAAATGCCCCAAGGGTACAGAAATGCGTTTTTACTGGTCATTACAGAAATGCAGTTTTGGGAGCTGGGCAAAACCAGTTTCAGAACTTATATAATTATAAAGTTCTCTAGAAATCTATTTCAGTTTCCCATGATTGAAAACATAGTCATAGACATCTTTGCATTGTGCCCTAGCTTGGAACAAGGTGCAGGTGGTACCTATCTTCAGAAAGCAGAAAGGATCAGTAGGCTATCTCATATTGTTGCCTTATAATTAAATTGAAATATACTACAATGCTTTGCGTGCCTGCATTCAAGGTATGAATGCAATTCTTGCTTCTCCATCTCTAACAGAAGCACATAGATGCATACCTACAACAGTAACACATGAGTGGAAGAAAAGAGGTGCACACGCAGTGGAACCAGGTACATGTATCCTGGGAAGAATACAGGGATGTTGTCTGCATGTGTAGGGAGGTGATCAGGAAAGCCTAAGGCACAGATGGAGCTTAATTTAGTAAAGGAGGGCTTCTACAGTTATGTCGAATACAAAAGGAAGATTTGAGAAAAAAATATACTCTCCTGACAAATAAGACAGGAGATCTAGTGGCAAACTACATAGAGAAAGCTGAGGTTAATTTTTGTAGTAGCCAAGAGGGGGCATTGCAAGGACTTGAAAGTCACTCTATACCACCTCACCTCATTCACTGGGAATAGGGCGAAGGCTCTCATCCGGGTCCAGATAGCGTGGCAGGGGTTGGGCTCCAAGGTGAGCATTTTGCATGTGAATCACTCACCTCTCTCTTGTACACTTTTTTTCATTAATATTGATTCTGTTATTGTTAATTTTTTTATCTCATTACTGTTTCCAGAAAGTTGTTCTTATGTCAACCTGTGATTTAAACTTCTGTGGCTCCAATTCTCCTCTCCATCCCACTGCAGGGGAAGGGAGAAGAGGAAAGGTGATGCCATAAGTCTTTATGTATTTGTGTATATTTGTATACATGTACTTATTTTTGTATATTTGTGAATTTTATGTAGCTGTATAGCTCTAGTTGAAGTAGCAACTAGCAGTTTCTACCTCTGTACTGCATTCCTGAATGTCTTAGCTAAGGGTAAGATAGCAACTAGAACATTTTATTTAGGACTCATGTATCAGGACTAGAATAAAAGTGCATACTGTAGTCAAAACAAGATAGAAGACCCATGAAGTTTTGAAAACCCCCAACCAGGGGAATGTGATCTGGAGATGATGATGGTGAAGAAGTAAGGGGTCCTGAGACCCCCAACTCAATTCAAAGTCGGTGTGCCAAGGGGCAGACCCAAGGGAGAGTCTAAGGGTGGCACCAAGGTAGTACAAGGGTGGATGGTCCCTGGGTTGGATGTAATCTTTAGTTATGATAATTAAATAGTGTTATAAAAATAGGAATCACCTCTATGCTGCGCATATGTCAACATACTTTTAGAACTTGAACAGCTTTTCAGTAAAGAACTCCTCTTTATTTTACCTCAGATTAAATTGCTTCAAAAGTTTTTTCCCCATTTTAGGCAACAAAGGGAAGTGAACAAGCAGTACATGGTTTCAGTGGGAGCACTAAACTGGAGAATGCTATTCCTAAACTATGGAAGGTACTCAACATTTTTTGCCTCAGTTCTGACTGGTGATCACCCATCTCATGTCTCTGAATCCAAGGAACATCAGGTCAGTGACTTGGGAAGTGAAGTCCCTCCCATCACAGAAGATCAGCTTTGAGACCACTTGAAGTACCTGAATTTACACAAGTCCTTGGGACCCTACGAGATGAATCCCAGGATCCTGAGAGAATTAGTTGATGTAGTTACAAAGCTACCCTTCATCTTACTTCAAAAGCCCTGTCTGTCAGTATTTAAGGGAGCATATAAAATAGATGGAGAGAAACTTTTTATAGGTGTCTGTCATGACAGGACAAAGAGCAACAGTTTTAAACTTAGATTTAAACTAAGGAAGACATGAGGAAGGATTTTTTTTTTTTTTTTTACAAGGACAGGGGTGAGACACTGGAACAGACTGCCTGGAGAAGTTATGGATGCCCCATCCCTGAAAGTGTTCAAGGTCACATAGGAGAGTGCCCTGAGCAGCCTGGTCTAGTGGGAAGTGTCCTTGCCTACAGCAGTTGGAACTAGATGATCTTTAAAATCCATTCCAACCAAAACTGTTCTACTATTCTATGTTGTGTGCATTAGCTAACGGTGAGAAAATGCTTTGAGTTTCTAATCTGAAAGATTCCCAGCACAAAGTTCTATAAGAAATCTGGCTTAAATCTGTAGTTTCTTATCCTCCAGATAAGGCACAGCATGCTGTATAATATACACACATTCTCATTTACTTCACTTTACTTATGAGTTGCATAGATACATGGCCAGAAACTCAGAAGTAGCATTACAGCCCACAACAATAAAAGATGAAAGTTCCCATTTTCAGCCAACCTGAGCTGATCCTGGTATCAAATTCTGTAATTTTGAATTTTCTACTGATCAAGAAAAATGAAAAAACAACAGACTAAGTTTAATTACAAAGGAGATATTCCCAAAATATATTAAAGCTGATAGCAAATATTTTTAGGAAAAACAAACAAACAATCTTAAACTCCCCAAAGAAACAATCCCCTTTCATATGGAACAATGTCTGTTTCACTGGTATGTTTTCTTATATGTTGTAAAGAAAATGTAGCATGGCAAAAGTCAGCATTGTGGCAATAATCTTTTTATTACTACCATAATTTTATTTTATTTAAAGTAGCTATACTGTCTTGTAAAGTTAAATTTCGTTCATATAAAACATCAAAAAATGAATGTGGAATTTGTATGCAATCTGACCCTGAAGTTACCTTAAATAATCCTATTATGCCATGTATAAGATCCTTACTGTGATAAAATCCAAACAACATTCATCTCCACTGAATAGGAAAAAAAAAAAAAAAATTCTCCCTAAAATCTAGTTTCCTAAAAGCAGAATTTTAAAAAGAAGTAAATAGTAGGCAGATTGTGAAATCACAATAAGACCACACAGATGTGCAGATGTATAACTGGAATACTAAATTTTATGAGCAGAGTTTGCAGAGTAATTTTGTTGGGTTTGAGTCAGAAAGAGCCATTTCAGTGCATTCAAGAGACAGGAAGAGAAATCTCCATCAACCCAAAGGCTAGGAGAAAATTTTCTTCAGGGAAAATGTATCCACTTCTCATGTCTCTCATTTTAGTATTTAGTTTAATGCACATCGTGTATTTGGCTTCTGCCTGTGTTTTTCTTTCCCAGAATAATTTTTGCAATGGATTTGCCCTGCAGCATTAACTACCCTTGATAGTATTCTCTCTTACTGTGTGATTACTTGCTTAGCATAATGACTTTTCTGCTTTTTTAAATTAGTGTGGTGTCACAGGAATTACTGTGTAAAAACTTGACTTTAATGCAATACGATATTATCAGTAATGGCAAGAACATATAAAAAGTTAATGTAACTACATTTCAGATGTCCTTAGTAACCTTTCAGAATGTCCATGTTTTATTTTGGACAGTTAAATTTTGAAAAAGCATTTTAAAAAAATCATAACATGAAATACGAGAGCTATAATATGAAAATACCAAAACACAGATGAACAAAATTTCCCATCAAAACATTTCATTCTCATTAGAAAGAGTTGTACTAAAAAAAGAGCTAATGTATCATTAAAAAATACTAATTTTACCTGTGTTCTTCTAATGTTAAGCTGACTTACTATGATATAAAATTGTTATTATCCTCACTTATAAACTGTATACTAATATGCATTATATTTCAGCAATGTAATTATCACTTATAATTTTCATTGTTATATTATAAATTGTGTATCATTTTATACATTTAACACAAAATTATTCTGTTCCACTACATTCAACCCACTACATTCCAGAATATATTTTTTCCAAGAAATTTTTTATTTATTTACAATTTTTTAAGATTTTACTTTTAGTTCAAATACATGATGCCTTTTTGTTTGTTTGTTTGTTTAACTGGAATTTGAAGGGACCAAAATTCTAGTCACTGACAACTCATTATGTGACTTAGTAGCACAATAATGTTGAACATTGCTCCACCACTGCTCTGTTTGATTTTGTCCATGTACTAAAACCGTGAAAGAATTCTGAAGCCTGGATGATTTTTGAATCAATAACTACAATTGAAAATGAAGAAGTTTTACTCTTAGGTTTTTACTACTCTGGGCAGTGAAAAGTTTAAGCAATATTCCGGGAAAATGAACCAACATAACATTTATATTCCTTTCTTTCCTATTGATTCATTTAAAAAATAATGCTGCAAGAAAACTACTGAAGGACAGAAAGACAAAGCCTTTTCTTTTAAAAACATTGAGCAGTTAAATTATAAAACACCATTTAATGTTTTGAGTAAATCTCCATACAAATTTAGAGATTAACTGAGAAATGTATGGTCTTATGAATATTTTTATTTTATTCTCTTGTCAGTAGCAAATATTTCCTCAACACATCTTGCACAAGAACACAAAGAATACTTCTCATAAACAAGCCACTGAAATTCTGATCTTTTGCATAATGGAACTGGATTAATTCTGTTCTGCTTAGTCTCTAAGCTCAGGGAAATGCAAATGCACGTGTGGGTGTCTTGCTCATAAACTATACTTAACTGTATTTAAGAGGTCATATAAATGCTATGTTAAAATATCATCAGCTTTCACCATTTAATACCATATTATGCATATAAATGCTGATAATCTCATACTAGACTTTGTCCAATACCAGAAAGAACCCAGACACATTTATATGTATTAGTCACAATATTTCAGGGTTAAACTAGTTAAAGTAGTTCAACTTTATTGAAAATATCACTAATCTTCAGGTACAAAGAATGTTTAATATGATAATTATAAGGCCTTGAAAGAAGTTCAGAACATTTTGTGATCTCAAAGGAAAATAAAATCGACTCTTAAAATAACCAACTGAACCAGGTTTTTACCCTTGGTAAGGATATGAAGTTCTTGGTGTATACACTATCTGCTTTATTATTTATCCAAAATGTTGTGGTTTCTTTTCAAAAAGCTATTAAGCTGGAATGTAATTAAAAACATAACAGCTGAGAACAAATGTAAATGTTTCTGGAAGTATGAGATTAATAATTCTGGCATGAGTTAACCATCATATTGATTATATTGGTATCTTTTTCACATACAGCTTTGCCACTACATTTCATTTCTGATCTACAAGACCCCTGCTATTACTTTGTGGTAAATATGTCTTGTTTGTGAACAGATTCAAATAGTTATTTCAGGTATTAAGCATATATTATCTAACTTCTTTTATATTACTGAAAGTCTTGACCCAGGAATTCTGAGCTAATCATAGTTTTCTTGGGGTTTCTGTCCCTTTCTTTATTGGTAAAAAAACAGAGCTAGTTGAATGTTATTTGTTATATTTTCCTTCTCTCTGGATGATTTACACAAATGTATTCCTGTATTTGCCACATCGTCCTTTCTGCTAAGTAATTTGAATACTTCTCTTTAATTTTTTTCATTATATAAATCTTTGTGGAGAAATATGGGTGCTTTAAGGCTTTTATACACCTCATAAAATCCTTCAATTATTTTTCACAGTGTAACATCCAAAAATCTCCAGCACACCCTGCGGCTGAATCTGCATTTCAGTACCTACTGCTCTAGGCAGATTGGACTTGCCGGCCTCATTTCATTTGCAAGGAAAATATGCTCCAATTATCTCCATGAAGAAAGCTGCTAGAACATATTTTTTTATTTCCTCCCTCTGGAAGGAAATTTGCAAGTGCAGTCGAGTGGTGAGCTAACAAGTTCCTCACAACATGGAGCTGAAACTGAAACAAAATGCACTTCGTGCCAGAATTGCAGGATGCACTGCAGAGCATACTCACCTCATAGGTACAGCCTTTTACTCTATAAATGTTACTTGTCACCACCCTGTTAGTTTTTTTCACATGCCACGCTCTCATGGATTATAACTTTACTAATAAATTAACTGAGTTTGGGTCATGAGGTAAACGGAAAAGAAATGATAAAACTCACAAAATCCCCAAAATGGAGAGAAACAAATGTTACTATGGTTGAATTCTCTTACTTTCCCAGGAATGGAAATATGTAGAATTGATTGCCTCTGGTCAATGCTAATGCTCAAATAATGGTTTGGAATTTTTTGAGAGAAAACCAGTAAGCAAATCTTTCTTAAACTAAATGAAGACAGTCTCTAAGCTATTTATTCTAGGTTCAGTACCATCAGATAGCTACCTAGATAGGTTTTTCAAAACCGCACATGGAATGATATAAATCGTTTATCTAATTTTCTCATTATATTCTTTAAAACTCTCTGAAATTATTTGGCCTTTCCTGTTTTTATTTCCTCCAATACTCATAGTATAATGAATATTTAAAACTGCAAATGTTTATATTTTCCAATTTTTAAACAAGTATTTTCCTGTTTGATGTTTCATGACTTTAAGAAAGCAAAGTGATTTTTTTTTTCTTCACAAAAACGTTACAGAAAATATTGCCAAGTCTTAAAAGCAGTTCTATTCACATAGCCTATTCTAGCAAAACCAATTGATTTAAGGAAAGGAAAATCATCCAAATAAATAAAAATACAAAATTTCCTGATCATAGTCAGGAATTAAATATTTTAAACATTTTTATTCCTAAACTGTATAGGTTATAGGTTGTTATAAGTATTCACTTGTGGACCCTTGAAACAGAAAGACATAAGGAATTTAATCCAGCTTACTCATTTTCCTTTTCTTCCTGTATAATCAGTGTTCATCTTCAAAATTAAATTCATTACACTCTTTCATTGCTAATCTTGGCAGCACTATTTAATTCCTGATATTCATTAAGTCAACAATCAATATGTTTTATTCACACAGACATTTAATTATTGGATATCTCACAGAATGACAGAATATGCTAAGTTGGAAGGGACCCACAAGGACCATCAAGTCCAACTCCTGGTCCTGCACAAAACCGTCCCCAAGAGTGTGTCCAAGGGTACCATCCAAATGCTTCTTGATCTCTGTCAGTCTTGGTGCTGTCACTACTTCCCTGGGGAGCCTGTTCAAGTGGCCAACCACCCTATGGGTGAAGAACCTCTTTCTTATATCCAAACTAAACCTCCCCTGACACAATTTCAGGCCATTCCTGTCACTGGTCACCACAGAGAAGAGATCAGCCCCCTCCCCTCCTCTTCCCCTCACAAGGAAGTTGCAACTGTATTGAGGTCACCCTTCAGTCTCCTCTTTTCCAGGCTGAGCAGACCAAGCACCCTCAGCTGCCCCTCATACGGCTTCCCCTCAAGGAGTCTTCACCACTATTGCAACAACACATCATTAGTGAAGTGGAGATTGGTGGCCATCTTGGCCACAGCAAACACAAGGTGATCGAGTTTAAAATCTCTGTTGACAGAAGGAAAAGTGCCAGCGAAACCTCAGCTCTGGACATGAGTAGAGCAGACTTCAGGCTACTCAGGGATTTAGTAGGTAAGGTGCACTGGGAAAATGTTTTTGCAGGTGCTGGGGTCCATCCATCCTGGTCACATTTCAAACATCACCTCCTAAGGGCATGGGAGCAGACAATTCCCAAATGTCAGAATCAAGCAGGTGGGGCAGAAGGTCAGAGATCTCCTCTTGGAAATAAGACAAAAAAGGAAGGTGTATGTCCAGGGGGAGCAAAGACAAATGACATGGGAAGACCAAAGACATGCTGCTTGCCACTGTAGGGGGAAAATTTGTGCAGATGAAGTCCAGCTGGAGTTGAAGCTGGACGGAAATGTGGGGGACAATAAAAAGAGGTTTTTCAAATGTATTGATGTCAATAGGCAGTGTAAAAATATGATCAGCCTTTAACATGATAAGGATGGTCACCTCACAAACAGGGACAGAGACAAGGCAGAGATGTTTAACACTTTCTCTTCCTCTGTCTTCAACTGGGATGATGAACCAAGTGGGTCTCAGTGTCCTGAGCTGGAGGACCGTGACTGAGGGAATGATCAACTCCCAGCAGACCCTGAACTTGTGTGGGATCTGCTGCTCCAGCTGGATCCCTACAAATCTATGAAGCCTGTTGGGATTCATCCCAGAATCCTTGTGATGTCTTGCAAAAGCTCTCAATAATTTTTGAGCAGTCTTGGGAACCTGGAGAGGTCCCAGCTGACTGGAAGTTGTTGAAAGTTGTCCCAATTTTCAAGAAGGGCAAGAAAGAGGGCCCCAGAAATTACTGGCTTCTCAGTCTGCCTTCAATTTCTGGCAAAATTATGGAAATTATTCTGGGAATTATAGAACAATAGAAAACACCTGAAAGGCAACAAAGCCATCTGATAGCTTGGAAATGATTGTGTCTGTGGTTATATGCCTGTGTGTATAAAGTATATATATTAAGATTATGTAATATAAAAATATTAGCCTGAAGGTTAAGCTTCAAAAATAATTTCTAGAGGAGACTAAAGTATAGTAGGCTTTGACTACCTCTGGGAAACTTAAAACTTTCCTATCTTGAAAAAATTGCTTCACTGTAACCACAGTGACAGTCATAGCCTAAATAAAGACTACTGATTTTCCCTAAATGTTCAAAATTGCAGACCAATCTCTTTATAAGCTTTAAAAAAAAAATCAAACCAAACAAAATAAAAATAAACCAAATCACCAAACAAACACACAGCCTGACCATGACTGTAGCATGCTTTCATTTTTCATAAACAAAGTGCATTCTTATCTTTAAAATCCACTAAGGATGTGGAAATCACTGTTATTTATTACATATGAGGAGCAATTATTGAGTGGCTGAAAAGGCAAAACAAACAAACGCAAGCAGATAGCCTTGCCTTTGGAGCTGGATTACTCGTGTAAATTAAGCACATACATAAATGAGTTTTCAGGTCTAGGGCCCTAGGCTACCATTTGTGATGTCTGATTTGCAAGAAAATGATTTTCTTCATCGTGCCAATTACTTTCTGTTGGACTTACAATAGCTTCCAAATAGATCATTAGCCAAATAACAATTACTTTGGGCAAAAAACACCTCTTAACAATGTCCGAATTGTTTGGCTTATGGAAGCACTACTTGCGAAACTAAACTGCAACTAAAAAAGAGAATTTTAACTTACAATTTTAAATAATTTCAAATGTAATTTTTTTCAAGGGTACTTTTTGGTTCCAGGCATGTTATAATTTCAGTATTAGCAAAATGAGATTTACAATAGTATTGAATCATTATTTTTGGAAAAATCTGCCATCCTATAAACTGAATGTACCCGCTGCTGACTACCTGCCGTTTTCTTTTAATAAAACCATTAATTATAAGGCAAAGGCTAAAATTTCATAATATTAAATTAAAAAAGGAATAACCCATAGAACTGCTGACTATATAACTGCCACATTCATCTAAGTTTATGAAGATTTTACCATTCAACTATAGGCACTTTTTACGTACAATAATGCTACAAGTCAAAATAACCATGAATGCTACTAAAGAATGAGTAGCAAAATTTAAAGTCAAAGCTTATAAAATAATTTATAGCTTACAGAGGAATGGAAATTTTTCAGTAGTCCCTATTAAGAACAGGACAAATTCTTTCTGTATTAAAACTACAGGTACCTTTCTACTGAATACAGGGAAGACTAAAATTAGATTAAACTTTTCATAAACAGAGCCAGGAGTAAAATATTACATAACTTTTTTCCTTTACATTATTATTCAAACATACTAAGGAGTGTGCATTTACTTTTAAGGAGCCACTGCCAGTTGACCTTTTAAACCACTCACCATAGGATCCATAGGAGCAATTCCCTTTGATCTAGGAAAATGGACGCTCAACAAATTCGTAAACTGGTCATCTGTAAATTCAAACTCAGTTACTTGAGTTCTTTGAGAGAGATTCCAGAAAATAAATCCTTAAACTCTTCATTTTTCCTAGGCTATTCTGGAGGCCAGGAATATGGTTCTCCTGAAATTATTATCAGCCTGTCTCCCTCAGTAGCTCTTGACCCTCCTGCCCTGGTAAATTATGGGATGAGGTTATGAAATGGCATGCTCAAGCAAGGGCAAAAAGAATATGCATTCTTTTCCTGAGGATCTGTCTGCCTGCAGAACTTTCAGTACAAGACAGTAACAGAAAATTCTGCCCATCGCATCCCTTCAGGCTTGTGTAGGACATGCTTGTCTCAGAGAGGGAAGGAAGGATGTTATGAATCGTGGGAAGAGAGGCTGCACTATCTCACAGTGGTACGTTGAGGGTCAGATTATATTTATTTGCATCCTGAAGGAAACAGGCACTTAGGACTTACTGTAATGATGCTTTAAATGTATTTTTTCAACATTATGTAATTATCCCACAGAATACTTAAAATTTGAGTAGAATCTGGGTTAAAAAAAGTGTCCAAATGGGGCTCCTTGGTTTTTTTGGTTTTTTGTTTGCTTTGTTTTTGTTTTGTTTCGTTGTTCTGTTGATGTTCAAAAGGTCAAGCATTCAAATTTGTTGATTAAAATACCAGTTGGTGATTTATGTATTATCATTATTTTATTGGTTTACGCAGAGGAAAACAACCCACTCTTGCTTTTGATTATTCTGATTGTTCTGATGTCAGTAGACCTCTGCAAAAAAAACCAAACCAAACAAACTCCAAACACCCCCCAGCCCCAAAAAAATAAAAAAAACAAAACCCCCACAAAAGAACCCAGCATATGATAGTGTAAGTGAAGACTAAATGATTTCATGCTTTCTCAGTGGAAATGTTTCCTGTAACAATTCTTTAAATAGTTTTGTCTGGAAGTTGAACAAACAGATAAGCTTCAAAAGTTGAATCAAAACACAGACATATTCTGAGGTAGGTTTTATTTGGAGCAGTTATATTTGGCAAGTTGCAGTTGCCTGTAAACACATCACCACTGTAAATATATATCATCACAATAAAATGGTAGATTTATTTTAAAAAATCCAGACTGATAATATTCAAAAGAACACTTTCTGTTCTTATGGGTTTAGTTTTTAAAAAAAATTGTAACTAACAGAATTTTCTGGCATAAAGCTCATGATAATAACATAATTGAAAACATTTGTGGGGTAAATAGATTTATCGTGTGAATCCTCTTATCTATAGTACAATCCGGACAGCAAAATTTAGGTATTGTACTGCAAATACATATTTGCGCTCAGTTTAGTCTAGTTCAGTAAGTATAGAACTCATGGGGAATATTGCTACTGAATTAACCTGCCTTTTCATTAAAATATTCATTACATATGAATAATCACCTTTTAAGCAGTGCTGTTTGATCCGTCCTCAGTACTTTTCACAAGTGTTTTTTCACTACTGACTATATCACCAGAAATACTATATGGCAACCTAAAAAAAAAAAAAAGTAAAATAAATAATACACAGAAGTACATTCTCTTTGATTACTTTTCCTTGGTGCGACCAGTTAAGTATCAGTTAAGTATCAAAACAGTACAACAGGTTTTTCACCCAGTAAAGAAACCATACGCGAAAAAATGTGAAGACAAATCTCAACTAATATTTCAATAGGAATAATATTTGTTACATTGAAGAGCGGTCTGCTGACTCAACTTTATTACTACTTTGAAGAGGACCATAGTGCAATATTTTTCATTAAAAACAGTGTTCTGGACAACTTTGCGTTTTTTTGAATTTGTTTGAGTTTGTTGCCAGGTGTCTTCTAACACCACCTGTGTTAACCATCTGCCAATGCTATGATCTTGCAATGATTCTTTCAATGCAAGAATCCCCTTCCATATTGCTTGCAGGAAACCAGGAAGAGCAGGGCGTTGCCATGTTATCTAGAGCAGATGAATGGTGGCACCCTGCCTATTAGGGGTGGTAGCTCTTGTATTCTTCTTGACTGAATAACCAGTAACGTTTTCTTGTTCCTCCCTCCACTGTCTTCCCATCATGTTTTTTATCTCATGTATTCTTACCGGTTCCTTTAAAGTATATTCTACATATTTCACATTTTTAAAAATGTTGGTGATCCTATGCTTCAGGTAACAGATTGTAAATTTCGAGATGTACCCTTTTGATCCATGCAAATCTGGTGAAGCACCACTCTCTTGCTATCCCCTAAGATATTTTGAGACAAGCTACGTCTCAGAATAAGTAGTAGGAAAGAATTAAAGCATGATTCTGAGGGCAAAAATGGTATAGTAAAATTGTTTTTCTGCTCGGTCTTATGAAAAAAATTTGAGGAGTTTTCTCATGTTCTGAAGACTGTTACCTCTGTCATACATAGATGAATGACTGCCACAAACTAGCTTGTGCTGTGAACCCAGATCAATCTATAATGCTTGTATTATCTGTTTGAATCCTTCTGGCTTAGTCACTTCTTTTTCTGTTTCCTTCTCTTTCTGAATTACAAATCCAAAAAGCTGTCTTTATATTTGTCTAGTTTCAAAATCTCATTGTTTGGGTCATCATCTGACCTCTTGTCATGTGCTTGAAGTTTGTCAGGACAAATGTATGGAATGACATATTGGTAGGAACCCAGTTTCTGAAGAATTGCTGAAGAGTATGCCTTCTTGCAGCATGTCACCCCTGATTGCAGGATGCTTCCAAGACTGCCTTGCTTCTTCTTAGCTATTCTATTTAAGCAATTAATCAGTAGATACCAAATCTGCTGAAAAACTATAATGTAGAATGCAAAGACTTAATGCTGTAAGGCAGATGATGAGATGAGAAAAGATACACGGCTGGCAACGAATATTACACTTGGCATGTGAACTATAATCATGTTCAGGAACATAAAAGGCAAGTCTATTTGACTCCCTACAGCTGGGTCTGGTACACAGCCAAAAGGTATAGTTAAAATACAAACGTATAACTCTCTAGCCAAAAAACACCCTGCATACCTTCTCTCTTGAGCAGCCATATAAAATTCTTGTTGTATATGTCATTTGAGACCATGGCCTAGAAATTCTCTTCTTATGGTAAACTTGAAAGGGATGAAATTAGAACAGAATATGACAGTTGCCCCATGATAAAGTTGGGGTGCAGTTGGTACAGGAGGTGCAAAGTACAAACACTACCAGGGGTTGTCTAGAGTTAGATGAATATTTCTGATAGTATCATGAGAACCTCATGTTCTAGATCTAAAAAGACTTCAACTTTGTTTAGTCAATACTTGTCAGTACTCTGATAACCTCAAATATACTATGCAAATTTTTTACAGAACATCTTTAATGTCTTGCAGGCACAGGTAGAATTGTTAACCAAGTAAGATGAAGATGCATATAGGCTAAGAAGGGGGGAATTTATGGATGCTACGACGGTTGATTTATGGGGGGATCACATCCCGATAGCAGGAGGCTTTCTCTCCTTTACATTGCAGGGAGGTGTCCTCCCCCCGCTAGTCTTCCCCCCACCGAGGGCGGCCCCGGGGTGCCCTGCAGAGAGACACAGAGAGACCATCGGAGAGGGAGCAGAGAGAGAGAGTTTATTACATGAGTAGAGGTATTTATAACTTTTCGATGGATCGTAAAAAATCCAATAGAAAACTAGGAATAACAACCAATAGGAAAGGGTTAACTAAGGGCCAATAGGAAACTTTAAACACACTTCAAGGATACATTCTTTCAGACCTAGCTAGGGAGATAAGGGTTCCTCTCAAGGAATTTTGAGAAGGAGACACAGTGACTTAGGAAAAAACCAACAAAAGCTCCATCTTAAACAATAGAGACAGCTTCAGCTTTTAAGGTATTCAGGTTAGCTTTTCTTCCTTCTTCACCAGCCCATTTCTCACAAGACTTTTTCCATTTCTGATATTGTTTTTTTACTGCCACAGGATGCAGGAAGCAAATGCTAGATGTCATCTTAAACTAGACTGGTAATTTTTTCAGAATATTTCTCAAATTTTTTTGCAGTAAATTTCTATCACTTGAAAAAATATTTTTACTCCCAGCATTTTTGGTTACCACAGATAATAAATAGACACTGAAATGTGTCAGCAGGGTTCTAACACAAGTGCTCATTTAATGTGTCAACAAGGAAAACTTTCAGAGAAATAATTAATTCAGCTTTTAAATCCACATTTGCAATTCACTTACATTTCCAAGGAGATTGGACATTAATTAACAATTGTTAGACTATGTACCTTGGATTGGTAAATTCTTCATAATCTGAAGTGTTACATGTAAATATGTACTACAGGCCATGAGTCAATAGACTGTTGTAAGAATTTAATAGCCAGTAGCAAAAGAGTAAATTGAAATTAGAAATTGAAAGAAGAAACATTGTATCACAAAAATACAACTTCATGAGGATTAAACGTTGTCTTTTCTTCAGGTTTCAGAATTTATTTGCTCCTTAAAAAGCTAGGTAATGATTATCAGAATCATCTTGCTTTCAGAAGATACATGAAAAGAAACTAGAAGAGTTAGCAGTTGACACTTTGATGGCTCCACAATAAGGACACCTTTTCCCACCCTACCCTCCTCTCCCCATCAAAAAAGAATAATATCAGTATACAGTTATTAGATAATTTCACAAGCTATGTTGATATTTATCCTGGTTTATCAACATTAGAAATTATTTAAAGAGGGAGATACATAAATATATCTAAATGGACCTTAAATATGTAACATTTATAATGTAAGTTTGTGTTTCCACTGTTAGTTTAATGAGGACACTGTAGTCTGTCGT
>VWZG01005226.1:183014-199952 GCA_013396735.1 Grallaria varia
TTGAATAAGTGGATAGGTCTGCATAAGGTTATTTACAATAAAAGCCATATTTGTGAAACACTGTACATGAAAATAAGGTGTGCTATCATGAGTAACTCCACACATATTTAGTCTCCTTATTTATGTCTGCTTTTCATGCCAGATTCCAGAGTACTCTTGATCAACTGACCTTGGGACCTAATTGATGAGGCCACCACATTCCTCCAGCCTGCCTACATTTTCTGTCTTTTTTTTCTCAAAAGATGTTTGAGAAAGTTCTGATCTGGTACATTCCTGTGGTGTAATTATATTCTCAGACAAAATGAAGATGTGGTGACATTATATTCCTATATCTGGAAATCCCAGTATCAGAGGTATCCTTCATGCAGAGTGTAAAGCTTGTTCTAATTATTCGTACATTTCCTGATGTTTAAGAAAAAGAAGCATTATAATTCCATCTTGGAACTGGTTTACAATGGAATTTAGCCAACAATTAGATAGACAAAAGTTATGCAAGGTTCAGAGAACTTATAGAAAACATTACATGTATCATGGATTAAGCTTTCAGATATATATATCCTGCTCCACTCTTTTCATCGATGTCAAAGAGTTAGCAGAAGAGTGTTTAAAGGTGCGAGGGACTAGCTCAAATGTCACCTCAATTACCTTAGGTGTTAACTCTAATTGATAATGCATTTTTCTATATTTACTCATACTAATTAATTATAAAATTATGCAATAAGGATTAGGAGATATCTCATTTGGTGTACAGTTAGAAGGACATATTTGCTGGCTTATAGCTACAGCTCTCAGAAAACTTTATATGCTTATCAGTAAGAAAAAAAATGTTATTTTCTATTAAGATATTTAGTAGTCTATGTGTTTGAACACGTGAATGTAAGTGTCATATATGTGTACAATTTTAAACATGATTAATACCAGGCAACCTGAGGTTCTTCACTAGGTTGCCTAGCTTACTGATTTATCCTGGATTACTGAAGCTCAAGAAATTGGTAAATAAAGGTCTACACTATAATTTGACTATAATAAGATTCTAATATTCCTCATTAACTAGTGTCTGCCCTTGAGTGGGTTGCAGTAAGTCACTACTTCAATACTCCTGGTGCAATTTGATAAAAAAGAAAGTATTTTAGTTTTATAGTATTCAGGCAACACATACTTATAAAACAGTGGAAAAAGGCAAAGAAGATGACAAATGAGGCTGATGTACAACTAAGAAAGTATTGACTTAAGTCAGACAGTAGAACACTGTAAACATTAGTTAACATAAGGTTAAGTATCCCTCTTGGTGTATCACACTGCATCCTAGATACAACAGGCAGGTAAACAGATTGGAAGACTTGTTGTTTTATGCACCTAGAATTGAAATGAATGTCAGTACTTGCAATGAAATGAAGAAGACCATTAAGAGTATTTTGATTTCATATTCATCCATCGGGTGATTTTTCAATTTATAATGATGCAGTTGCTAGAGTTTTGTGCAGTAATTAAGAGTAGCTACAACCATCCAAGCAATAAAAAAAACCCCTTAGAATTAGCAACTGTCAACATTATAAGGTCACATAAACCTTTAAACTCTTCTAGACCCTGATTCCTTTGGGAAACTGAGTGTTTGGAGTCAATTTGTAAGGCAAAAGTTTTTGCTCAGTATCAACAAAACTTTTGCTTTGCAATTACCAATTCAGTTATAAAATAAAGCTGACAACCACTGTCCACATTATATGATACTTTCTGACAGTTTTTCAAGATTATTTAATTTCTGTTGCCATTTATACAAAAGCTTAAGGCACAGTTATTGAAAAAGCTGCCAGTCTGTTCCTTGTCACAAGAAACGTACATTTACTTCTCTGAAAGGCAGAAATTCAGGTACCACCGAAGACTAAAATTAATGGTCACACAGTTTATTAAAGGATTTACAAGAAAGATAAAGGTGCGTTATTTGTTGTGGGTAAATAAAATAATTTCTTTAAAAACCCATTTAAAAATGTATTTCTTTATCATACTGAGGTACTGCAAAATTTTATGGAACAAAAAGAAGCTTATAGCTTCTTTTGACAAGTACATAATAGTTTGCCTTTTTTAATTATTTTTTAAAAAGGAAGTATTAAGTGCAAAATTTAAAACAAACCCTTTAACAAGATTGCAAATTGCAGAGGATAACTCTTTTCTTGAAGGAAGGAATCCACCTTTCTTTCTTCAGCCAGCTTGTCCTGAACCTGTCTTCATTAATATAATTCAACTATATTTTCAGAGTATAGCTTGAAGAATTATTGAATACAGAACCTAGGAAACAAGCAACCTCCCTGAAAAGAAAGGTTATATATTGTCATCGTATATCTTACAATTATAATAGTTCAAAGAAACCCTGAAATTCCAGTTAAAATTTATTAAATAGTTTCTAATGAGTCCATAATGTTATTGCTCAGTTACAATACAATTCCCATACAATACTAAATTGTAACAGTTCTTACCTCTGAACACAACTGAGTGGTAAAGCCAGGCTTGACATTGATTTCCATTAACTGGTGACATTATGTGGCATGATATAATTTTCAAAAATATTTAACTATACATTTACATATATATGTAAAAAAAAATATGTTTTATGTAAAGTATAAAAAAGTATCTATATAAAGACAAATTTTCTGGAAAAACCATGATCCTGGTGCAAACCTGAAACTTCTTTCTGTAATTTTAAAAGGTACACTTAAGTTATGAGTTTTTGTTTTCTTTGTTTAACCACTGCAAAATTATTTTCTATTCCTTTCTTTTAAAGAAAAAAGCAAATGAGATTTACCAAAACTCCCAATTATAAAACGATAACATTTCAACTTATTTCCGCAGTGTAAAAGTCTTTAAAACTCATAAGCTTCATCTGAAGTGACATTTCCAAATATCAAGTCTACTTTTTGTCCTGTATTAATAGAGCTTGGAAACTTTAAAACATATATCCAATATATAGTAATAACAAGAAAGAAATATGGCTTTATAGATTAATAGAGTAATATTAAAATGCAGTTAAATGTTAATTAGGATGGAAGAATAAGAAGGAAATGGTCCCGAGGTAAAGAGTTTGTGCTGTCAAAATGAGATAAAATAGAAAAAAATGGCCAACAGAGAGAGCTGATATATTCTTACCTACCAGCCTGGCAGGTGGGCTGCTTTAGAACACTTTTATGACTCACCACTGTTCTAGTATTATTGCCAAAGGCAGACGGATGCAAATGCCAAGCATATGTGAAGAAGGTCAACAACAAAGATACTAAGAGTAAGAAAATAAAAGCACTCTTTTAAATATTTTTCTAGCACTCTGTGATACAGCTAAAGGAAGCTGTCCTCTTAAGACAGCTAGGAAGAAAAACTGGAATGCAATGTAATTTTCCTGTTTTAAGTTGTAAAGTTAGATTAACAGTGCATTAGTTCTCCTACTTACATTTTTCCCCCTTCTTCTCAGAATTAGCATTTCTGAATAAAACTGCAAAAACGACAAGAAGAGATTTATTTATAGAACTCCCTTTTACAAGTGTCAAACATGGACTTCTGAATATATGCAACAGAGAATTCTGGTGGAATTTCAGTACAACATCACAGCACTTCTATGAAAAACCATCTTACCATAGATGGTCTCTTACTTTACCAAGTTGATGTGCGTACATTTTTGCTAATCGCTTATGTCTTATGAAAATAAAACACTGTAGTAAGCTGAACCAGTCTGGACACCAGGTACTCATCAAAACTTCTCTACCACTTCCCTCTGCAACTGGACAGAGGACAGGAAATATAACAAAGAGTTCAGGAGTTGAGAAAAGAACTGTGAGAGATCACTCTCCAATTACTGTCACAGGTAAAATGACTCAAAGTGGGAATATTAATTAAAATTATTGCTAACAGAATTAGAGCAGAAGAATAAGAAGTAAAATAAATGTTAAAACCACCTTCCTCCCAACCCTCCATGAACTGCTGCAATGTGAGTCACTTCCTCATGGGGTGCAGTCCTTCAGGCACAGGCTGCTCCAGTGTAGATCCTCCACAGGACCACAAGTCCTACAAGAAAAACCTGCTCCAGAACGAGTTTCTCTCTCCACAGGTCAGCAGGTCCCTGCCAGGACCCTGATCCAGCATGGGCTTCCCATGGGATCACAGCCTCCTTCTGGCATCCACCTGCTCTGGTGTGGGCTCCTCCATGGGCTGCAGGTGGATCTCTACACCCCAATGGTGCTCTGCGGATTTCAGGGGCACCTGAAGTGCTGTTCAGCTGTTTCACCATGGTCTGTACCATGGGCTGCAGGGAAGCCTCACCTCTGGCTCCTGGAGCACCTCCTGCCCTTCCTTCTGCACTGACCTTGGTGTCTGCAGAATTGTTTGCATGTTCTCACCCTGCTCTTCTCTGGCTGCAATTGCATTCTCTCAGTGACTTTTGTTTCCTTCTTAAAAATATTATCACAGAGGCATTGCTATCATTCCTGATTGGCTCGGCCTTGGCCAGTAGAGGGTCCATCCTGGAGCCGGCTGGCATTGGCTCTGCAGGATGTGGGGGAAGCTTCTGACAGCTTCTCACAGAATCCACTCCTGTAGCCCCACCCCTCCTACCAATACCTGTCCACAGAAACCCAACAAAAATACTAATACACACACATGTGTATCAATATATCTGTTGGAAAAATTATCTCACTAGAGTCAGCAAAGAATTAGGCATAGCAGTAAGCTTTCAGTCCTTCTTTTATTCGTATCTCAGTAGGAAGATTCTGGGCTCTGGTTGCCTTTTCTGCCTCGTTGTAACATTTAAACACTGACAGTTATCTAACATTTAAACATTATATTTATATTATATTTAATCATACTTATATTTAGAGATTTTTAATTTTTTCTGACTCCAGCCTCAAAATAGTCCTTTTCTGATAGATTCACAAAGACGGCATTTCTGCTCGTGTCAAGTCTGCTGCTAAAATATTTGAATAATTTTTTTGGAGAGATTATAGTGTCACAAAATGTGCTAAATTTTGTATTCAGATTTTGCCTAATAGCTCAAGTATACTATCTCATGTATCAGTTTACCTGAACAATTGCTGGTAAAATTATGGTGTTTATTTTTTTTTTCTTTTTTATACTTTGAATGGCTTTGCTCTTCCACGCTATTTTTTCTTTTGATGTAAGTTTCTTTTCAGCAGCAAGAAGATACTTTTGACATTAAGTTAATTATTTGACTTGTCTAGTATAAATTATGATCTCCAATACCAGCAGGTGAATGAGCTCCTTAGCACGTAATGCAACCCATTGTACATATACTAAAGTCTTGCCAGACAGCCCTAAAGTCCCTGTTCAGCTCCAGTACTTGGGTTTCTATGGCATAAGCCAATTTGTGAAGCAGTATGTGGGGCACACACTCTCGGGTTTTGCCTGATTCTGGTTATAACATACAGTTCCTCTACTGGTACCAGGGAAACTAGAAGTGTTTCAAAGTCGGTTGGTTTAGGCATACATCTGGAACTATTCAGTTGCTAAACTTAAAGAATTTTTTATTCCAGTCATAGGAATAGCCTTGGCATGGGCTTGAGAAATACTTCAGTGGCATACAAAGCTGCTTTATGACCAAAAATGATTACCTTTTAGTACTTGCAGTTTATTGGGGAATTCAGGTAGTATCAGTAATGGGAAAGTCTGCCACTGTACTGAGGGATGGCTTGTTTATATTACAAGGTTGCATTAATTACTGTATTTGCTGTTGAGGAGACAGATTCTGCCAGCTGTGGGTTGGCATCTCTCTGTGACAGAAAATAATGAGGTTTGTGACAGAGATTATGCTACATTGCCCTAACCCTCAATACTAGCAGGATTGCTAGATTTGAACTGGGACGAGAGGGAAATCACAATGGAGTTTTCCTTATAGTACCAGTTTACTAATAGATTGTGATAAAACTGTAACATCACAGTTATTGGAGTGAAATGGAGGAATTTCCTTAAGAGATCTTTGTACTATTCTCAACTCAGTGTGTCAATATGAAGAAATATTTTTCTGCTGAAAAAACAACTTATTTTTCCAGAATACATTTGAAGTGTCTATATGTGCAAGCATTTTATGTGAAACCTGAAGACTGCAAAAGACAGAAAAAAGGCATTGCTTAAGGGAGAAATGGCTGTACTTTGGGATATCCTAAGAGAGACAATCACAAAGACCACTATCTGCCTTATGGTTTCCATTATAAATGGAATAAATGTCTGAATGATGCATTCCAAGCCTAATCATCCTGCAGTCATGTTATTTTTACACTGATGCCGCAATTTTCTATATGATTTTGGGGCAGAAGAAGGTGATGAATGTTCTCTAAAAGTTTTTAGTCTGATAATATGGTTTTATTTTTCATTACAGTTTTTCATAATAAATTTATGCAGAGCTCCAAAGGAGTCATTACCATTTGGAGCAAAGCAGTGGCTCTCCCAAACCTTCCTAAGATATCTTACTAAGTGAAATTCCTTGAGGCAACAATTTAAGAGGTGTTTTCTGATGATAAAAACACAGTAAAGCACAACATTTTCTGTAACATGATGAAGTAAATGTCTTTTGTTAGTCTGGAACAGTCCTCATAAAATGTGTGTTGTCAACAATCATTTACTATTACTAAAAACATTCCTATAAAATCATCCTTTTGAATCTTTATGGCTTCAGACTCTGAACTCACCAGCTTTCATGTCTAGATAGAGAGGTTTAAGTATGTAATCACTAAACCAGCATTCTCAAGGTTGTCATACCGATCATTCAGTGAATAATAATATTTATTTTAAGCTAGTAAGAGACTTTACTTCAGGAAATGAACCTACTTCTTTTGTTGTTATTGTTTCTCAATTATTCTTTAAATGCAAATATAAATATTTAATTTATGCTTGGGTGTTGTTGGGTTTTTTTGTTTTTTTTTTTTTTAATAGCTTGACAGTGTCACCAGATAAGAAGCTTTTAACCACCTATTTATATTTTCTTTCTTTCATGTCCTTCTGTTTCACGCAAGTTGTCTAGGATTAACTCTCAGAAAGATTTTAACATGGTAAATAAATTTGAGTATGCGTGGCCGTGGAAGATGTCTCAGGCAGAAAATTATACCAATAAGTGGATTAAAATCTGACCTTTTTTGCCTTTTATTTGCTATTTGCTGGAGTTTCTGAAAGACTCTTGATGTATACTGCATGTCAAAAGGAGTTCATGCTCACTGAAATGTGCAGTCACTCCTTTGACATTCTCTCAGAGATTTTTCAACGACATTCAGAAAGTCCATTTGGGTTATTTGAGTTAAAGAAACTCACCTTGAAAATTTCAAGAGATGAGCAAGAGCCTAATAACAGGGTTATCAGCAGGGTCCCAAAACTCTGTATTAAGATTGGAATTAATAGCTGAGCCCTTTTGATTGATAGACCCGTTTAAACCCATTAAGATTTAAGAGTAATCTTTAGAACTGAGGAAATTAACAATGCATTAAAGATAAAGACCTTAAGGAGAATCCTACAATAACAAGAATTCCCTGAAAAACATATGCATGTTTTTATATATAAACCACAAAGTTGTCAGAATCTTTGAAGAGAAAGAAAACAAAGAATAAATGCTCCAGACTGATGATCAGATAACGAAATATACAAGAATATTAAATAAGAAAATACTTAGGAAAAATCATTACTCTGTAAGAAACCACAGTTATATATGCATATATGGATTCTGTGGGACCGTGATTCTGACTACAGAAAATCTTTCTACTAATCAAATTATTTATTAGACAGAGCTTATTTCCTGATGTGTAACACTGTGCGAAAAAGGTAAAACAAATTCTTGACCTAGCCTTGCTCACACCTGCCAAATGGACAAAGTGAGTTTACAAATGCCTGCATCCTTCTGTACATAAATACGTTTGACTACTTTGCACTCTTTCTGGTTCTTTCAAGTATAAATATAATTAATATTCAAGGTTAGAAGAAATGCATTGATAATAATGTTAGGCTTTGGCTTGTGACAAATGCATATGAAAATAATGTGCATTCATTGCATATATCGTGGAATGCATCTTAGAGAAGTGTCTGATTCAGTATTAATTAAAAACCCCATATGTTCTTTAATGTTTTAGGGTTTTAGGAAAGAATGGGTTTTATAGATGTAAAAATAAAGAGAATTCTGAATACATCCTACGTTAAAGGTAGAGGGTAATAAACTATTAAAGGATGGAAAGGAGTAAGATTTCTAAAGAGAGGTGAGCACTTTATGAGACTAATAGAATACCTAAGAAGTCACTCAGTAATGCCCACAAAGACCTATATAACTAAAGTAGTGTTTCAAGCTAAATTTAGAATCTAAAACTATATTAAAAAAAAAAAAAAGAAATGTAGTTCAGCTGGAGTTTCCTGCATCTCATAAGTCTCTAGTTTTCTTTATTTAAATCAACAGGAAGTGTCATGATGGAGCTTCTTTTGGACATATGTGAAAACACTTCGATCCTTCTGTGGCTGAATATTGTGACACACACATCATATTCACATATTCAGAAAGTAAATATTTCTGCAATTATTTTGACTGAATGGATTCAGTGTCATAGACTTCCTCCCGCAGAAAATGAAATGGTGTCCACCTATTTCTTTTCAACCATGCATATGCTTCCAGGAAAAAAAAAAAATTCCACAGAGCCTGTTTACTCCTAGTTCTCGGCATTAAGTATCAATTCACTTACTTTACTGCAGTCTATTTCCAAATGGGTTTGTGTGTAAAACTTAATTATGTACACAGAGAATGAGAAAATACTGAATCAGGCCTCCAGATTTGGATACCTCAAGAAAGAATGTTAAAGCAGCTGAAGAGAGAGAAGGAGACATTTGAAATCTCTCCAAGAGTCAGATGCTTTGTTTCTGGTCAGATTTCAGGTACTGTGACTTCTTCCTGCATTTAGTACATAAATCATATGCGTAACTACTCTTCACTTTTCCCTGCTTCAGGACCTTACTGAAAGAAAAAATGGAGCCTTGTTCTCCTGCACACTAGAGAAGTATTTTAATTATTTAAAAGAAAATTAAACTTAGGAACAAGAAACTAAGATAATTTCCAGCCTTGTTGGGTGCCAGAGAAGGAACTTCTACTTTTCTTTGACTCAGGGCTAATAACTGTCTTTCAGGGCACAATATCTCAAGAGGAGCACCACCAAGTCAATAACATATATGTGGAGATTTGAAGAAAAATTTCTGTCGTTCCTCCTTCTCCAGTTTCTAGCTGTGAGTCTCAGCAAGAATGCTGGCTGTTGGTAGCTGTTGCTGAGTATCCTGTTGGTCCTGGTTGTCATTCTGAAGTATGACGGATGCATCCCCATATACTTTGTAACAGAAGTCTAAGCTCTAATATTGAGTTCTGGATTCTAGCCTGGGGAAGACAATACTGCAAATTCATCATTACTTGTGTTCTTGTAGGTACTTAACACCTATACCGTTCTAACATGACTTAATATCCTAACATCAATGGGAACAGAACTCGGAGGTAGCGTTGAAAATCTCCCTTGATTTTTTGCATTCAGTAAAGTGATCCTTGTGATGCAAATCTACGATGCTTGAAGCTTATGATTGTTCCACTCTACAGCGCAGTGGTCTTGTCCCACCATATGTATAGACATTATATGTAATATAATATTGTCTGTCTTAATGATATATAATGCAATGGTGAACTGCTACTACTTTGAAAGGTTTTTTCCCCAGTAGTAAATGCACGATTTACTAAAGAGGTTGGGGGAGGGAAAGAGGAAGAGGGATGCATTTGTGTTCGTTTTTCTTGAAGTAACAAGCCTATATAGAAACTCAAGTTTGACCTGGACATGCAAAAAATTGTAGTAAAACAACGTAAACCTGTAGAGTCACTGAACTACTAAATTACCTTTCTGGATAGGAGCAGATTTTCTTTAAGGCTAAACATTCTGATAGTGTTTGGCGGTCAGAAGAGGGAGCTCTTGAACTATGGCCCATTGTTCCTAATAGACTCTAAAGAGCACATCTTTATTCATTGCATTATTAAAATTAAATTCTCCAGTGCTTAAAATATTTTAAAGTTGCCCACTCAGCCAGAATGGTGTATCCAAGATGTTAAATGTGCCTTTTAAATACATATAAATATTTTTTAAAACGGGCAAGAATGACAAAACTACAAAAACTGAAACAAAAAAGAAAGAAATAGCTTGTAGCTCCTACATAAATGTATACAGTCAGCATACAGTGAAATGCATATTTATCTCATAATGCATACAATGATAGAAATTATTCACATATTTAATTGAAAGCTTCTGTTAGGCATGTCTGAGAAAAGTTATTGCCTGTACACAATAATAAAAATAACCAAAACCCCAAAGCTTATCACAGAGTCTCTGTATGTTATTTATCTTCAATCAATGAGTAAATAAGTCTTGGTCACTGATTTAGTTCTAAACAAAAATTGTCAACATAAATACATACATAACGCAAGCTGAACCTGACCTTCAGGCGTCATTTCTCAGTAAGATTTTTCAAAGGCATGCATAGATAGGACTTAAGCTAGCACTAGTGACGTATGTAGGTCATACAGGATGTGATTTAGCTCACTTTTCCCAGTCATCTAGGAGTTAGGCAGTGTAATGAGATAACTACTATTAATGAATGAAGGACTTACCCATCCTGACTCAGGTCTCCAAGAAAAGGAAAAAGCCTTTTGTGAACTTAATTATTTTAATTCCTTAGACATCTAGCTCTAAATACTTCAGTTTTAAACTTGTAAATTAGGCAGAATACAATGTCTTTTTTGTCACTGACTAGACAGGAACTCACCCTTTTATTATCCAGGCTGTCCATACAGGGCTGTAGCACATTTTAAGACCTATTAGAGACCCACATTCTTCTGCCTAAGACCGGTCTTAGATCTAGGGCATAACAAATGACATCAGATGCCCCTGTTACTGAATTGTACACCTGAGTTTGGTTATCTGAACAATGAATAAAGTGCCAAGATAAAGAAAGGGTGATCTTTAAAGCAGGTTTTGACACATAGAACACACAAGAATACATTCAAACTTAACTGTGCAGAATTCTAGGCCATCTGATCTGCTTCTGAAGATTGCTCTTGCTTTGAGGAAGGAACTGGAGCATGGGACTCCAAAGGTGCTTTCCAATCTAAATTATTATACATTTTTATGATTTTATAAAGACCTTGAGGGTTTATTCTGAACCTGTCAAAATACTTATAGTGTGTCTAAATGTCTGCATGGTTTGTCTGACTTTTGATAGCAGAAACAGGGGAAATTAGGGTTGGAAGAGTATTTGCCCTGTATCTGTAAGTATTCTCAGTTGATAACAAGGCAGATGGATATGTTTACTTATTTGTAAGTGCATGAGCACAGCAGAGATGAAGAGGGCTTACTATAATAGCTAGCTGATTTCCCAGGTAATTCAAGTCAATATGTACTTCTGCAAGGATCTATTTACATTATAGCTCTTCTTGTGCCAGTGTCAGGATGAGGACCAGACACACTAACCTCTTTTCAAAGATGTCAGTAAAATAATTAATTTATTACTAGATTTGAATTAGACATATCTTTTCTTGAAACAAAATGGTTATGAGGACAATCTCCCAAAGGAAGAAAAATACTATAAGGTTATAAAATGAAGGGGTCTTTTAAGTACAACAAGAAATGCTCTTGAGTGCTTGAACAGAAAACCAGTCAGGCAGATCCAGAATGTATGTCCATTCACCTGAACTATCATGTCTTTTGTGTTACATATTATGGCTTAAAAGGTAACAATATATACAATATTCTAATAACGGATGATAAATAACTAAACTTCAGAAGGAAATCTACTAATGTAGTTAAATGATATATTAACATGAATAAACTGTATAATGATAAAATGTGAATAGAATTAAATCGAAAATACACTTCAAGTTACCAAAAAGATTTCCTCAAGGAGGTGGCTATCTTGTAGTGGCTCATAAAAAAAAAAAGAAGCAATTTCTCATAAAAAGGAACTTATCCATGTAATCAGTTTTCTATTAGACTTCATGAGAATCCTGAAAGCTTTTGTTCCTGAAGCTACCAATCTTTGCACCAGATGTCCCTCAGCTATTCATATGGGCTAAAATGACATGTATATATCATTCATTATAATGTGACATGCCTGGATTATTTAGAGACATTGTTTACTAGTAAAACATTTTAAACAAATAAAGCAATATAGGAAAAGCAAAGAGCTGAGTTAGCAACTTTGATCAGCGACGTCTGCAGTGACCATGAAGCGCAGCAGGAGAACCACTTTTCTGAATTGCATTAATGTTTTTTCTGACTTTTTGCTTACACTCTAATGTTGTTTCATCCAGGATCTTCTTGGTGTTAGAAGGATGAATTAATTCTTCATTCATCAAACCAAAATTCTTTCTTTTAAAGGTCTACCTGATCCTTTAAAAGTTCAGAAATATCTTTTAACTTTGTCTTTTGTGTCAAGGTCAAATTGCTTCAGAAGTTACATTCTGACAGATACATATTTTAAAAATGTAAACGTCCCATCAAAATAATTCTTGCTATACATCTCTAGTATCTGGAGAAATTATTGTGGAAAGCACTAAGTGATTCCCTTATCTACTTTACCTTTGACTTTCTCAACATAAAAATCTTTACCAAACCCAGTTCAATTTTATATATACTCCTCCAAAGCATGTTCTCTCTCTCTCTGTGTCATACAAAAACCTCATTATGTGGCACAGATATGGAATCTAATAGATTAATGAGAAAAATACTTTGTTAAAGTGACTTCCTATATGGCACAATCAGTTTGTATTAAGGGATGAAACACTGGTACGTCACTATGAACATCCATGAAAGAAGCAGAGTACTTTAAAAAATACTTCTGTTTTTCATAATTGGCTATTTGTGTGCAGCAGTAGAGGTGATTAGTAAAGCTTACCCACTAAGATAGATAGAATAATCTCTGTAGAAGTGTGAGATGGACATCTGGCAAACCACAAGTGCATGCATATACAAAAGAAAAGTTTTAAATCAATTAAGGCATCACATTTATTTTCTATTAATTTAGTATGCTTAGTAAGCTGAAACACTTAAGAAGCTAATTAATGTATTTATTTTTTCTTTAATTAGCAAGATTTAATGGAATCCACAATCTACTTAATAGAATTTAGAGCAAATGTCAACTAGAAATCACAATGACTTTCAAGAGAAATTAGAACAAAGAGATTAAATATTGATATCTTGTTTTTCTCTGTGTTCATGCCTTATATGGCCTAGTAGAATATGTGGCTGACTGGAAAATTTTTTCTGAAAGTCTTGACTGGGTTAAAAACTTTCTGTAATCTCATTCATTCTAAAGAAGGATTTATCCATACAAGATGATGAATTCTTCCTAAACAAGACTGAATGTTTAAGTTAATTTTCTATTTTTAAAATTGTAATGAAGTAAAAAATTATAAAATAAATATATACTGCATTAATTTTTAAAAATCCATAGAGTGCTTGTCATGACACTTCTATACATCAATCACAGAAAATTTTCATAGAATAAAAATAAACACATATGTATTTTGTAAAGATTTTGAACTGGAAGAGTATTTATATCTAATGGAGGAGGAAAGAGCTGTATCCAGAAATTATATTTAAATAAAGAACATAAAAAGTTTTAAACTGCTTTACATATTCCAAATATAGCTGAAAAGAAAAAGCTATTAGTCCTTCACCATTTTGATATATAAGACCTTCATAATCAAGGGAACACTATAATGAACTCTGTTCATATCAATTTCCAAAGAAAAATAGTATAATCACTCATATTCAGATAAGATTGTATTCTCAGACACTTCCTTATTTCCTTCTACTCCACAAGGAAGTTTCCTTTTTCGTGTATGTAATTGAAATGACAAAGAACCATTAGACTAATCATGGACACAGAAAAAGAGCTCTTGGCATGTTTAGTTAATCAGAATTTCATAGCAAGAATAATTAAAAAATATAGACTGAAAGATCAAAGGGAAAATTATCTTTTTTTTTTACTAAGTCACTGAACTAGTTTCAAGAACCCTGTTCGTTGTCTGTGGGTGGGACCCTCCTGGCAGATTTGTCCCATGCCTTATGAATTGAAAAATTTGTCCTTGGCATCCATGCTGTTTTAACAGTTGGATTATACATCTATGCAGCAGAAGATGTCTAAAAGAAAAATGTGGTTTCATGTCAGAATCTGGGCATTTTTATATCAAACAGTGGTTACTGGAGGATTTTTCTCCCAGCAAAGATAGGATTTAGCAAAGTCATCACAGTAACCATGACTTTCGTTGCTTATTTAAAACTTTGTGTCACAAAGGTCATTATATCTTAACCTAGGGAACAAGAAAATGTATCAAAAATTAAGTGTCATACTTACCGCATACAGTATTCCTATGTATCCCAATATATCTCAATATTTTGGTTTAGTAGTTCCAAATAAAATCACAAAAAAAATTTACACAAAGTAAATTTGACAGATTCAATGTATTTAATTTTAGTCATTTTTAAATATATGCATAAACTGAAGTAGATATTCATGTTAACAATAAATATAAAGTTTCAGTCATGATTGTTCAGTTCATTTGAATTTATCTCCTCATTGGGTAAGACTTCATATCATAGGGAATATTTTAAGGGGGAAAAAAACCTAAAAAGAGAATACTTACATACAGGTTTTTTGTTTGGTTGGTTTGGTTTGGTAGGGGTTTTTTCATTGTTTTTTGGCGGTTTTTTTTTGCTTGGTCATGCAAAGTCAATTTTAAATTACCATTAAGTGTACGTGCTAAAACAAATTTAGGTGCAAGGTGTGCTCACTGACACTTACTACTCTTCAATGCTTCAACGCCTCTGTGGGTACTGCCTGCATCCTTTAGGAGTATGCCTTCATTAAGCATGCAAAATTTTTAGGGGTCTGGAGCAGAGATTAGACTGTACCTTAAATTTGATGTTCCTATTAAATGTGTGATTCTAGAAGGCAAGAAAACACTCCAGAAGACCTCAGGATGTTAATAAATATGAAAAGCAAAAATCTAGAAAGGTCTACTAATGTATGTTGAACTGAATAAATTCCATCACTTAAGTTAGTGACAAATTAATTGAAATTCATAACTTCAAATTCATAGTACCAGATATTCCAGGCTTCCCAAGCACATACAGGCTGGAAAGAGAATGGGTAGAAAGCGGCACTGAGGAAAACAACTTTGGAGTATTAGTGGATAAGAAGCTTGACAGGACCCAACAAAGTACACTTGCAGCACAAAAGCCAAAATTATCCTGGACTACATCAAAAGCAGTGTGACCAGCATGTCGAGTGTGGTGATTTTGCCCTTCTATTCCTCTCTGGTGAGAACTCACCTGAAGTGCTGCACTCAGGTCTAGGATCTCCAGCACAGGAAGGACACCAGCCTGTTGCAGTGAGCCCACAGGAGGGCCACTGAGATGATCAGAGGAATGGACCACATCTATGAAGACAGGATGAGAGATTTGGGGTTGTTCAGTCTGCAGGGACACCTTCTAGAAGCCTTCCAGTGCCTAAAGGGGCCTACAGGAAAGCTGAAGAGGGGCTTATTGCAAGGGCATGAATGAGAGGACAAGGGGGAATTGTTTAAAACTGAGAGAGTAGGTTTAGATCAGAAATTAGACCAGCTTTCTTCACTGCAAGGGTGATAGGGCACCAAAACAGGTTGCCCAGAAGAGCTATGGATGCCTCATCCCTAGAAATGTTCAAGGCCAGGCTGAATAAGGCTTTGAATGATGTGCCTTGCTACATTAACAATACATTTGTCATGGACAGACAGTGTCAGCAGCAACATATGGAGCATTTTTCCAATTTAACAAACATAATCAAAATATCTTCCTGAAAAATGGTCTTCAAAATAGGGAAAATTCCTTCAGTTTGGCAAAGAAATGGTATTGTTATGATTTCTCATTAAAGCTTTGAGATGACAATGTACAATTTTGTAGAAAATAGCTGTATGTATTTATAATTCATTAAAAATTATAAAATATAAGTAAAAATTATAAAATATAAGTAAAAATTATAAAAATGAAAACTAACTTCTATTCAATAGGTTTTTATGGAAAAAAAATTAGATAATCTGAAGCATTTCATTAGAAAGTAGACATAATTTTTTTTGATTTGATATGTTACACAGCTGTGGCATCCTACAAGTCCTTCATCACATGGTTTTGTTCTCTTTCATTCTGATCACTCCATCNGTGAGAACTCACCTGAAGTGCTGCACTCAGGTCTAGGATCTCCAGCACAGGAAGGACACCAGCCTGTTGCAGTGAGCCCACAGGAGGGCCACTGAGATGATCAGAGGAATGGACCACATCTATGAAGACAGGATGAGAGATTTGGGGTTGTTCAGTCTGCAGGGACACCTTCTAGAAGCCTTCCAGTGCCTAAAGGGGCCTACAGGAAAGCTGAAGAGGGGCTTATTGCAAGGGCATGAATGAGAGGACAAGGGGGAATTGTTTAAAACTGAGAGAGTAGGTTTAGATCAGAAATTAGACCAGCTTTCTTCACTGCAAGGGTGATAGGGCACCAAAACAGGTTGCCCAGAAGAGCTATGGATGCCTCATCCCTAGAAATGTTCAAGGCCAGGCTGAATAAGGCTTTGAATGATGTGCCTTGCTACATTAACAATACATTTGTCATGGACAGACAGTGTCAGCAGCAACATATGGAGCATTTTTCCAATTTAACAAACATAATCAAAATATCTTCCTGAAAAATGGTCTTCAAAATAGGGAAAATTCCTTCAGTTTGGCAAAGAAATGGTATTGTTATGATTTCTCATTAAAGCTTTGAGATGACAATGTACAATTTTGTAGAAAATAGCTGTATGTATTTATAATTCATTAAAAATTATAAAATATAAGTAAAAATTATAAAATATAAGTAAAAATTATAAAA